>LIAE01008137.1:1189-48517 GCA_002287525.1 Diploscapter pachys | reverse complement strand
ATCGAGAAACAGCCAAGTTATTCTAGCAAACGCATTACAATATCATCGCAGAGAATCATAATTTGGCTGTAATTTTTGGAACTATCGTAAAACGTAAAATATCAAATGCCTGATAAAAATCACTACATTCGAGAGGCAAAATGATAGCGCAATTATATACCGAATTAGTTTGCTTTTCCAAAATTATACCATTCAAATCGTTATCGAAAACAGAGAAATAGGAAAGTGATTCGACCAAAATTTATTACCTTTCGAGTGAAAGATGTGGTCGTTCCGACTGCAGGAAATAGATATGGATTGCAGTGGTGAGGACAAATGGTGTGCTGCTTGTCTGCCTGTCTGATAGTTTGGGTGTCTGCCTGACAGCTTCAGCTGCCGTCGCGGAAAGTGTCCGACTGCAGCAGAGCTCGCGCGTCCTCGATCATACCTGCATTATCTGCTTCGTACTCGTTCGGATCCGCGCTTGCTGCCTGCAAACATTGCAGACATCATTCAACTAGAAAAGGGAATCAGGAACCAGAATTCAATGTTGGTGACGATGTTGACGATTGCAATGACAATGAAAAACGGACTATTGCAAGAATAACATTTTCCAAACTGAGGTCAATTTCGGTGTCATTTCATCAAAGTCCGAATTTTTAACTATGCCAAAAACATGCAAATTCAAAGATAAAATAAAAAAGATAATTCGGCTAATTTCTACCTTTTGGATCCATTTTCAGGCACTTTGCAATCCTCGATCGAACTCGACTTTCTGAAAAATCAAATCATCTTCTGGGAAAGAAAACGAGCCAGACTTCTTGTTACACAAATCCTACAGTTCTGTAACAAAAATCTAGTGAGATCCTCAATAAATTTTGTTACGGAACGCCCGACATCCAGATAATCACATCGATTGCAAACATTTCAAAGAACAGGAAGTCACTGACACAATCAGACCTCGATTTTGGTGGTTGTTTAGCTGCTAGAAGATGTGGTAATGAAGACAAATGATTTTACGAATTTTGTAAAGTAGGAAGTCGTGAAGACATTCTAATTTCGGCAACTAAAAATGTGTGGGGAAAAGTTCGCAGGAAAAATAAAGAGAAAAAGAATAGACAGTATTGCAACAAGCGAAAGAAGCTTTCTGTTGTTGATTCAATATTCGACGTCAAGAATACCACGTTGACGTGAAACGAAGAAAAATCGAGAAAAACGACGAAAAATGGGAAAGAAAACGAAAAAATCGAGAAATCCCGCCAATTTTTGAATGGCAAGTGGTTGAAAACGAAGAAGCGGTTGGAAAAAAGAAAACCTCGTTTTGTCATTCGTGGTGATTGTGCGTCCAGCTAGAGGTCGGTTTTGAACTTTCTCTCGATTTTTCTAAATTTTGGGCCTTTTTTTCCTAGATCTTTCCAAACTTCTTCTGAAACCTCAAAAATCTTTCTTCTTTAACTGGCGTGGATGGATGGTAGTTGTGATTTCAGCATCTCAGCTACGATGTTGCGATCCTGTGCAGTGGTGGTGTGGATGACGTGTCTGCTGGCGACTGCCTGGGGCCGTTACTTGAATGAGGATGACTACGGCATGATACCGATGCAGGACATGGAGACTGAGGCTGTGACTGAGACTCAACCCATCGAGAACAGCGGCGCTGGCAGTCAGCAAGTGCAGCAGATGGGATATGCCTATGGAAATCAGCAGCAAACGACTACGTCCTCGGAGCTGCCTCCCACTTCCTCTGAACTGCCTCCTACTTCCGCTCCCACCCAGATGCTCGACATCCCCATGCTTTCTGACAACAACTACAACCAGTACTCGGGCTATGGATCAGGTTGGATAGAGGGTTGTCAGTTCAGAGGAGAGATTTGAAATTTTAGGTTATGACGAGGGGTACAATTCCGGTACATCGGGCGAGGAGTACAATTCCGGTTCGTCGGGTGACGAGTATAATTCCGGTGCGTCGGGCGAAGAGTACAATTCCGGTGCGTCGGGTGAAGAGAGCGGATCCGGTCTGATTGGATTCGATCCTGTTCCTGAAAATGAAGGCAGTGCTGAAGGTCAGCAGCAGAACCAGAAATGAAATGCCAACATAATTTTGTTTGCTTGCAGGTTCCGGTTCATTCTCGCCCTCTGACTGCCCGCACCTGTCCAATGGCAACTATCCGTTGTCTGCCTGTTCCACCCAATTTCTCTCCTGCTCGAACGGCCTGCCCTTCATCATGGACTGCCCCGAGCAGCTCGTCTACAACTGGGATGTCGATCAGTGCGACTGGCCGCATAATCTCAACTGTACCGATGAAGGCGACAATTCGGGTGAAGGTGAGATGACTTGGGAAATGAAAGATTTCAAGAAATGAATTGCAGGATCAGGCGACTTCCACGGCCCTTCTGACTGCCCCAACCTGGCCGACGGCAACTACGCGATGTCCGCCTGTGGCCACCAATTCTTGACCTGCTCCAACGGTCTGCCCCACGTGATGGACTGCCCTGCCAACCTGGTCTACAATGCGGAATTAGACATGTGCGACTGGCCACACAATCTCAACTGTACTGATGAAGGAGACCATTCGGGTGAAGGTAGGATAAGGTCGAAAATGAAGAAATTCGAAAAATGAATTTTGCAGGATCGGGTGACTTCCACGGCCCTTCTGACTGCCCCAATCTGGCCGACGGCAACTACGCCATTTCTGCTTGTGGCCACCAATTCCTGACCTGCTCCAACGGTCTGCCCCACGTGATGGACTGCCCTGCCAACCTCGTCTACAATGCGGAATTAGACATGTGCGACTGGCCCAGCAACATGGACTGCGAAGATCAGGAGTCGGGCTCGGGCTCTGGTGAAGGTGGGGTTTCTTGAAGGAAAACAATCGAGCATTGGCTCTCGGACTTTTCGGACCACGATTATTTGCAAAAAAAAAATCAGATAGTGTCTCATTTCGAAAGACGGAAAGAAGACATGCTTTCTTTTCCACGAAAAGATGCACTATCCCGCGTTTCATGCGGTTAACTGCGGTTTGAAAATGCCGTTTTTGTCTAATTCGAGGTCGGTCCGTCTTGGGATGGAGAATTTTCCATAATCGCACGAAGAATCTCGAACACATCTGGTCATGAAGATAGATGAATGGCTGTAATTCTCAAGATTTTTCCGATGATAGAATTTGCAGGATCTGGTGACTTCCACGGTCCTTCTGACTGCCCCACTCTCGCGGATGGCAACTACGCGATGTCTGCTTGTGACCGCCAATTCCTGACCTGTTCCAACGGCAATCCATTCATCTTCGACTGCCCTGCCAACCTCGTCTACAATGCGGAATTAGACATGTGCGACTGGCCGCACAATATGGACTGCGAGGGAGAAACCGCCAGTGACGAGCCCGTCCCTGAGGAATCTGGTAGGAAGATCTTTTAGCCAGAAGTAATGGATGATTGAATTTGCAGGCAGCGGTGCAGCTTCGGGTGAAGAATCTGGGGAATATTCGGGAGAGGAATCGTCCGGGGAAGAGAGCGGTCTGACTCCCACCGAGCCGATGATCCTGCCTCTGCCGCCTGTCGAGCAGCCTGCAACCACAACTCTGCCAGCTACGACCAGCACTGCACAGACCATTCAGGAATCCACTACTGAAAGTAGGAAGAATTAGTTTCCATGAATGTTTAAATATGCTCTTTTCAGGTTCTGGACCCGAGCTCCTCCCTTCCGCTTATACTGCCGAGCCTGAAACATCCGGAGTTGAAGAAACGACTTCATTGGCTGAGGGCAGCTCCACTGAAGCAGAGGCAGAACTGTCTGGAGAGGAGGGCAGTGCAGAGATGCTTGGAGAGAGCCAGCCTACTACTACTACTGGTGAGCCAGAAGTGAGGGAGGAAAATTCAATACAACGAAGAATTTCAGCCATTCCCTCAACAAGCACGGTCCCTGCAGCGACTGAGGTCGAGACAGAAGAGCAGGTGCAGATGACTACGGGTGAGGAGAAACAAATGAATTGAATTGAATGATGATGAATATGTCGTCTTTTTAGCAATGCCCACAAGCACTTCCACCCAGTCGGACTCGACGACGACGACCACCACCGCCATCTCGGCTGTGGTACGTCACGGCCAACTGGACGGGTTCCTGCCCAGTCAGTCGACCGATTGCTCTGCGCGTGCCGATGGAAACTACCAGCTGACTCGTTGCTCTGGCCACTTCCTTTCCTGCTCCAACGGAATCGGCCACCTCATGAACTGCCCCGACCAGCTCGTCTTCAATGCTCCGATCAATGCCTGCGACTTCCCCAGTGCGCTCATGTGCGATGAGAATTCCGCTGGTCAGTCAATGTTTCACTTTGTGGTTTTAGAAGTCTTATGCGAAGACTCGTGTATAATCACAAACTTGGGCTCGAGAGCAATAAAAAAGTAACCTAATGAATTTTCCTAATTGATGAGGATGATTCTTGATGAATTTTACAAAGGTCATCAATTGTAGAAAGATTGAAGAAGACTTAATTTCAATCATTTGATTCTTTTAATTCCAGACACAGGTGCGGGATCGGACACCCTGTGCAGTTCTGACGGAGTGTTCGCAACGGAGTCGTGCAGTCCGAACTTCCACCACTGCATCAACGGCAAGCTGTTCAACCTGTCGTGCGACCCTGGAAGGCTGTTCAGCTGGACGAGAGAGCTCTGTCTGCCTGCCGTCGAATTCCCCGAGTGCGATCTCCACTAGGCCCTCACCAAAGCATCTCCAATATTTGGACATTCAAATCCACGTTTTATTCTGACATTTTGATCTCATTTTCATCTGCATTTTCATGTAAATTTGCATCTTCCACTTTGATCTCTTCAATCTGTCCAATTTTCATGTGATTTTAGCTGCATCTTGAAAGAATAAACTCCATGAATTGAAATCAATTGAATCTTGTAGTTGTCTAAAATCTTGGAAATAGGAAAACTAAATTTTGAAATCATATTCAACTCGAAATTTAATCGAGTGGTGGGAAGCACCTAGAGATTTTCATGAAAAGTTAGCTGTGTTCAAGAATTATTTGGCCTTCAGAATTGTTAATGTCGGGCGAGAGAGTTATTTTAAATGTTAAAACGAAGGGGGCTACCAGCTCAGGGCATATGATTCAAATGAAGATAGAATTGCGAAAAGTTCAGGCGATAAGTCGAAGTTCAAAGTATTGAGTAAGTGTGAGATATGAACATTTATTTCGAACAAGAAAATATTTAACAAAAAATCTGAAGAAATTCACAAGAACAAGAAGTTAAAGATACAACAGTTCAGATTGGGTGATTGCAGTCGAATAAGCAGATAGCTGATGAAATTTGCATCCATTGCCTTGTTTCTGCATTCAGGCATTCAGTAGTAGTGCTTGCGGAAGTTGGATGGGATATTCGACTTGGGAATGACCGAGCGAGCCGTCACTTTGCCTGTAAAAGGAAACTATCAGTCACAAGGTGGGGTCGAAATTTGAAAATTTAGAAAGTGACTGGAAATCGACATTCAAATTTTACAATTTAAATAGCATGTTGTCACTGATTGTGCTGCTCAAAAGTACGTCGAAAGTAAACATGGAATCTAGGTTTAAGTATTAAGAGAAAAACATGCAAAGCGCAGAAATGTTGGCAGTGCAGTGCGAAATTTGTTTGCACTGCCAACATCCCTATGTAAGTCTGACTATGTTCTGGAGAAAAATAGTTCGTCAAGATTTGATTTTTAATTTCTAGGCTCTAGTATTCAAAATGAGGAATCTAAGATTTATACCCGGAGTGTAAGTGCTGAGCATAGAGAACGGAGACAACAGATTGGAGGCTGACTTGTTGTGACGTGGTATGCGCAGCAAGGAGCCCGGCTCAGAAGTCTTCCTCGAGTCGATCCGAGTTCGACTCGACTGGGTCAGGAATGTCGACATCGTCGGCGTGTCGTGCAACAGAGAATGACGGCTGAAGTCGAAAAGAATCAGATGAAATCGCTATTTCACATTTAATGAAAAAAAAATCAATATTATGAAAAGTAAGAATCAAAAAACAAGTTATTGTCTATGAGATTATGAACTTTCTTTTCCAAGTCAAAAATAGAGAGTTACAGGTTGAGCGGCGAACGAATTGCCGCGTTCCGATTGAACATCTCCACGTAGGGGTTGTCCAGGTTGAGTCTGAAAATTCTAATCTTCCTGTTGAAAATATTCGCCCTCACCTAGGCGTTTTGATCGTCCTCTGAAACTGCATCGGACGGTCCTCATCTATCTGTCTATGCGACTTCAGTCCAAGCAGTTTGGGGGTCGTCATTCCACCCTAAACATTCAGAGAAATCAGTGTGTTTCGGTCATTGAAAATTCTCAAAATATGCGAAATTAGACATAAAACTAAGAGGGTCAGTATTTTCTCCAAAATGTTGATAGGAAATAGACTTTTCATTGGCTATCATCTACTTTGACTTTGATTAAACATTGGAAAAAGTATGGTCAAACCTCGGACGGGGAAGAGCCAGCAGTCAGATTGAGCAGATTGGGCGTGGCGTTCCCCCTGTCGCTAGACAGTTCAAAGGATGAGTCGGACGGAGGGTGCGACTACAATTCGACACAAGGCAATGATGACAGTTGCGAGATATTGAATTCTTACCGAATTCAGTTGCGAATCGAAGAACGAAGAAGCAGGGAACGCGGAAGGCGCATTGCATCTTTCTGAGGGAAATTCGTCGTTCTCAAATCAGGTAAAGTCTCAAGTTTTAAAACAATCAAAATTATTCCGTTTAGAAAGAAAATGGTTCATAAACATACTTTCAGCCTCTCCAAACAGAGATTCGATGTTTGTCGTTGCATTCGAAGGAGCCTGTTGTTCTGTCGAATCACTGAGAATAGAATCTTTTTTCGAGTCAATCCTTTCCAGACTTCTCAAAATTCGACCCGCAAAAACCCACAGAAAAATAGTATATCTTATCGAGAGAGAGAGAGAAAAAGAAGATATGTTCTTTTCTTGTTCGATATGATACACTTTTTCTGTGGATAAATTTGCGGGTCGAGTTTGGAGAAGTCTGATCTTTTCTTCCAATGTTCAAGCTCATGCCAACCTGCCAAATATCACTCGCATCATCTCTGCTTCCTTATTCGCCTTCTCGACCTCGGTCTCTGCCTTCATCAGTTTTGCCTCCAACTCGGTGATCTGCGCCTTCAGATCGTTGATTTCTCTGAAAGAGCAAATCATAATTCCTTAGAAAATAATAGATGGAACAGCTTATAAACTATGGCAAGTTTGTAAACTAGACACGATTTTTTAGAGCATGACGACACAATTAACAAAAATATAAAGAAGGACACTTCCAAATCTATTGAAAATTGCTCCATATTATTCAAGTACCAAGTGAATGCAAAATGACATACTGTTCGCTTTCCTTAGCCTTGCCGACTTGCGTCTTGACGCAGTCCATCATGTCATTCTGCCGCTTCAGCTGAAACACGAACATTTCTTTAATCGATTTCATAATCTGCAAACCAATTCAAGCAGTTTCTTCCTGATGCTTCTGGCAAGTGATCGCTGGAAAATAGCCTTCTTCTTGATCTTTGCCGTCTCGTCGTCGATCACTCGAGGAAGCGGCTGAAATTTCGGATGACTAGAATTTTTACACATAGTCAATTTTAAAAGAAATTGTATGCTCGATTATTATTCTTTATCGAATAAGCATTTAAAAAAAAAAAAACATATTTTATACCGTGAAGAGAGCCCGCAGCTTTTTGTCCATTGAGGAGTTGATTTGAATGTAGCGCAGCTGCTTGCTGCACGTCGCACAGAACTTCCTCAACTTGCCTGAAACAGGAACAAATCGAAAGATGAAGAACTGTCATTTTATGATGATGATCGGTTCAAACATGGCGTAGAAAATAAAACTTGGCATTTTCAAATCGCAATTAGCCGCATGAAACGAGTCTTATCGAGAATCAGAAAGATTCTTGTTTTCTTTTTCTTTCGAATTAGCATATCATATGCATCGTTTCATAAGGCTAAACACTGCTGAAAAGTTCCAGAATGAAAAATTAGAAAATGAAGACACTCCAAAAGTGCAATTCGATTAAAACAAGTATTTTGATGGACTTACAATTCTCGATGCAGCTCTCACAGAAGACGTGCTTGCAGGCAGTGAGGAAGTAGTGAACTCGTTCTTCTGTTTTGGAAAGCCTCCCACAGCTGTTGCAGGCAGTCATGGCTAATCACGGGTTCACTGCTCAAACTTGATGTTTTCGAAAGGGGAAAACTCGCGAAACCACGTTGGAAACGCACGCAGCGAGAGAGTCGAAAGAATTAGGAGAAAATGAACCAGTGCGAATAGTTAGCGATGGGGCAGATCTACGGGGCACTTTTCCTAAAATCGAGAACGAAAACGGCTATAGGTACTTTGTTATCAAAGAAAATAATGAGCACTTTGTTACCAAAAGTGAGCACATTGCTACCAAAGAGTGATAAAAGTGAGTATTTTTTACCAAACGCTATTTCTCCCTTTTTCTTCTTATCCTACACTATTTCTGCTTTGTTAACAAAGTACCCGCAGCCCAATTAATTAGTTGACTAATTTTCTTTTTTTCAGAAGTTAGCGCTTAGACGGTGACGAGCCTGGGCGATCGCCTCCTCGGGCTTCTTCTTTGACCCGAGTGATCCTATCTAACCAGCAGGTGACGGGTCTGAAACGTCCAGTGGTTCTGGATCAAACAAAGATTGTATATGAAGAACTTAAAGAAAGTAATAAAGAATTTCCAAGTTTGAATCAAGGTGTTTTGTCGATTTTAGGAGAGCAGAGAAAGTGCGCAAAGAGACAGACAGACAGACAAGAGCGATGAAACTCTGAAAGATAAAGAATATAATCTATTTGTTAAATATTGTACGGGTAAGGATAGAAGCCTTGAGTGTGAGGATTTTGGTGTTTTCGGTAGATCAATGAAAATAATGTATGAAATAATTACGAGTAAGGTTGGTCGTGTTCAGCAGGGACCGTGGAATTATCAGACATATGATAATTTCATTAATGATGTTACAATAGATCACTGCGAAGAGCTTAAGTTTGTGATGCGAGAGATGCGTTTTGGGCAGACTGAAATGATTGATTACCAACAAATAGTCGATGATCATTTGCAGCTGCAAGAAGCTGAAGACGAACGTCTGACTTCGGAACCCGTTGATGATTCTGGTGAAGGAATAGAAGCCGACAGCGGCGCAAAATTGAAAGAATACGTAAATCGACTTAAGAATAATGTTGAAAAGAAATACTATAATACAATTCGATAAGTGATGGGCAGAGTCGACAAGGACGAAATGGACCGAGCTTTGCGAGAAATTTTTGAATATGTTATTAAAGATTTCGATCAGAACGAACAAGATTCCAATCTAGACGTGCATGAAAGGCGAAAATGTGGTAACGATGACGCTAAAGATATTAACTTTTATGAAGCTCTCGATGTTTGCGCTGAACTTGACCTAGAAAAGCAATAGTAAAATTAATCGAAATTATTCGTGAAAATCGTGGTGAAAATCCAAATGATGTGTATGATGAGATAATGGGAAATGAGATCATTGAGAATGGAAATTCCAAATGCAGATATAATAAAATTAGCAAATTATCGTATATTCAAAATGCATAATGGCAAAGGCTTGACAAAGAGTTGATCATTATAATTAGGGTCGAGGTGGAATTAGAGAGATTCAATGAGACCAGATAATTTTCATGGTTGAGATAAAATGAATAATGACCGAAAGATCGATATTCATAATTTTTACCAAATGCTTATTTTATGTTCATTTTTTCTGCCTAATTTACATATCCAAACACCAATATTATGCTAATTTTTAAAGGTTTTTTTTTTTTTTTTTAATTTTTGGATAAACATTTCATGTATATTTCAAATTATAAAACGAGTTCGACTTAAAAAGTCAAGATTGAAATTTTAATTCACAATCCAAATTTAAGTCCAAATTAAAATTCAAACAGACCGAATTCAAGTATTAGGTTCGAAAAACCAAACCCATGTTTAATGTTAAAAATTCAAGGTATTTCAAGTCCAAATAAAACAAATTGAAGGTCGAAGTCAGAACCGAAAATCCCAGACCAAATTCTAACCAAGTTCGGGCTCGAAATTCATATAAAATTAAAATGAAAACTCAAAATCACATCTACTCTATTAGTATTTTTGTTAGGTGTGTCTGTTTGTGCACGCTTATATCTAGAGATGTGATCATCTAATTGAGATGGGGTTTGCACCAAAAGATGCGTAATTTTCCGGCGGTGTGCAAGGTATAGGTTTTGTTTGGGTTTGATCAGACAATTGGGCAATTATCCTTATTAGAGGTGATTTCTCCTTTAGTGAGTCGATTTCTTTTTGCATTTTTATGGATGAAAAGGAACTTGAAATTTTTGAAGAGTTTTAGGAAATGACATCAGTGGGATAATTGAATGATGACAAAGAAATATTTAGAATGGTTGATTGAATTTTTTTAATTGGATAGTTTTAGTTTTATGATTTGATGGATTTTCAGGAGGGGAGAGCTATGAAATTAAAAATTTTTACGATGTGAAAGAGTATGAGCATGAAAATGAGAAATGCAATGTATGCTAATTTAAAAAAGAAAAAAAATTGTGTGTTGGTGTTGGTGTTAGTGTTGTTTTAATAGTTTCGTTTTGCACTTTTGCGAAGCAAAAGTCCTAGACGAGGGAGGCCGACCGAAGTCTAGTTGCAGTGTAACATTGCTCTCCTATTTTTACTGTTAGCGAGAAATCACCATGTGTCGCCCTTCTTACTGTAACTGTCTCCGTTTTTTGCTACAATTTCTTCTCTCTTCTCCCTTACCAACTTTCTACTCGATCGATACGCATAAATGCAGTGTTTGGCCATTTGCTCAACACAGAGTTCGCGCGCGTGATTTTTGATTTGTCTTTTTTCGGATTTAAAAATCGTTCGTTTCAATTGATTGTTTTATTTTATGTTCCACGTGCGAGTACTTTTCTCCCAAACAGTGAAATGAGTACTTTCTGGCCAGAAAAGAATAGTCTTCGAATAGAAAATGCTTATATCAAACTGTGAGGGAAATACTTTTGAAATTAATCATTTTTTTTGTTTTTTAGAATCCAGCCATGGATTCTGGCTTCGTGATTTCAACGAGGAAAGGCAAGGGAGGAATTCTGACGCTGGAGGACAACAAAGCGATGCTGAACGAGGTAATCGATTGGGACAAAACGGCAGGAGGACTGCAGTCAGACAGTGAGCAGAGAAGGTGGGCAGAAAGAATCGGGCTTCCTCAAGATTTACTCGTCCCCTTCCCAAATTTTAAAACTCCCACCCGTCCCATTATTTTAAAAAAATTGAACCCGTTCCCATCCACCCCAATTTGTATATTTTTTGATTTTTATCCATCCTCAACCAGTTCCGAAAAAGTCCATTCCCGTTTCGGAAAAAATAAATTTTGAGAAAATCGAGAAAGAATTTAATTTATATAAAAACAAAAACCGGCTGAAATCAGTTTATTCATCACTCGATATCAAAGTTGAATTCAGAAACAAACGAAACTAGTTAGCACGTATTCATAGCCTTCCAAAATATCAAGCGAACTATTCTGCACTGTACATCACGACTTTATCATCTATTTCCATTGCACAGAGCGAGATTGTTCCTAGAGAAAAATAACGAACCGTGCTCAAAGATCTTTGGAGGCTATGAACAAATAGACGGTAATTTTACGAATACGCTCAATTTACCCGTTTATTTGATCAACGAGTGATGATATAAACTGATCTTGACTGATGAATTTTATAACAAGAACAAGTAATGAATACTGACTGATTGCAGGTGGTTTGCACAGTTCCTGAAAGACACGACAGGTCTGAATGAGCGAGTGAATGCAGCGATTGCAGAGGAGTGGGAGGCCGATGAGAGAGACATCGTGCAATTCCTCACTCCTGACAAGAAGCACAAGGACGATGTCATTATGAATGTCTTTCTCAAGGACAGACAGAATACAGGTTGGCTTCCGAATCTGAAAATCTAAGAAATATTTCATGCGTTAGTTTGACTTGATATGAGCAGGTATACAAATCAACATCTCCACCCACGGACCGAGTGCGGGTGTTAAGCTACGCAAAGATGAGGGTCTGGTCTGAATTAGGTGAGGGGTCTGTGGCTGCGCGAGTGTGATAGCAAAAAGTCAGCAGATACAGGTTGAGTACGGGTCCAAAATTTATAGCCGCATTCCCACCTGTGATTTAGCTTCGCATAAAGTGGCAATCTTGCCAAGTTTTTGAAAGACAAAGTTCTAATTCTGGATATGAGCGTGCAGAAAAATAACGAAATACGGGAGTAGTGTGGAGAATTTCACTCATCTGTCCACATGCTTTTCTTCTTATCTTCAAGTTTGATGATGCTCTTTTCAGCTCGCCTTCGTTGTGCCCTACTGCAGTGTCCATTCGGTGACATGAATCGAGTAGTGTCGGCGGTTGTGAAGAATGTGAGGAAGGCAGAGCGATCCATCACCACTCTTCACTACAGCAAGTCGGAGCCTGTTTCGACTGTCATCGACGAGCTCGCTAAAACTGTAAGGATGATTGTCATTCGTCTTCTTTTAGAGATGTGATAAATTCCAGACAGGCATTGTGCTGTTGATTGTGAAGCACGCGAACGCCTCTGCAGATCCGCAGTTGGTGTCTCTCTTCTCGCTGCTCTCGACCTATCACCCCATTCGCGATCGAGTCAACTCTCTCCGCGTGCTCTTCTGCACCCCCCAAGATGTACTGCAGGACGACATCGGTCATCTGCTGTCGGAGATGGCCTCGGTCAGGCGATTCACCTACCTCAGACCTCAACTGCTATTCCAATTGCTCATCGACTCGCTGCAGGACGCGAACGATGCTCTGCCCATTCTGCTCGATGGACAATTTCTTTCGTTCTTGAGGTTGGAGTTATTTCTCAGGATTCCTTAAAACAACAATTTCTATTTCCAGACAAACATTCTTTTCTGTGGACTACTCTGTGAATCGCCTGATCAGCTTCATCAACTTCGCCATTCTGGACAAGTATCTCAAATATCCTCTCTGGCGCATACAGGTATCATTATTTTATTTGGTTATGGTACTTATGGCTGGTTTTGAACTGAGTTTATACATGGAATTACTGGAGTTTATTTTCTTAAAGTCCATAACATCTTTCATCGATTCTATATCAGAAGATCACTCTTTTTTTTAATAGCTAGCTTTCAAAATTCGAATAAAAGCGAAAAAATAGACGCTTCAACCCTTTTGTTCAGAGTGGTGAGTACTCGGCTCGTCTAGATGCCTACAACAACGTGTTGCAATCGTTCTTCATCCTCTTCCACAATCGAAGCGAGTACAAGGGCACGTTCAAATTCGAATCGGTTACCGAACTGGATGAACACATTCAAACTGTCGAGGGTTTCTGGCAGGAAGTCAAGGAGTCCGATTATTATAGGTAGGAGGTAGTTAATTTATAACATAAATGAATGAAAAGTTCAATAAGATGAATAAGTGCATAGAATGCGTAACGCCAATGATTCTATTCTAAAACATGAAAAGACGCAACAAAGGTAGAGAGTTTAATGCCAGATGTTTTTTTTTTCTCATGAGCATGTATTTTTCAAGAGAATTTCCTATTTATCACTACCAATCTCGTCAGAAATCGAGATAATCCAGTACACGCTAACACAGGCCTGCACTAGTTTAATATTATGTTGCAGACATGAAACAAGAGTGTTAATGAAATGCATCACATTGTTAAGCTAGTGCAGAGTTGTATGTCACTATATAAGAGCTTAACATTTAAATTCCAAAAATACAGTTACAATCTGGCAAAATAGTGCACTTCGCTTTGCCACCAACACTGTTACAAGCTATCCTAGATTTTCGTCTCCTGCAGAGAATATAATTTTTATTCAAATGAATTGATTCAGTACTTGGCGAAACCGACTCAAGACGACAACTCATTTGAACGACTCTCTGCCTGCCCTACTTCTATGTCTATCAAAGGCTGTAAAGAACGAAGAAGGCGAGAGACTTAAAGACGAATTCGAGGCTGCAGTTGCAGAGGAAAGCGAGGAAGCGAAGAGGAAAGAGGTTGGAGAATCTGAAGGAATTCTTACAATATCTTTCATTTTTAAGTTGTCGAACAAGACGAATGCTCCCTCTAATCAGAAAATGACGAGTCTTCAACTCCAACAGAAATACAAGGCCAAGATCGACATGCAGATCGGAGCCAACCAGTCGCCCAAAATCAGTCAGATCAAAGAGAAATGTCTGCAGTTCATAGAGGTTAGTTAGTCTTTGGAGTGGTATCATTTATCCATTTTTTTAATTAATGAATGCATACCTCCCATTTCATTAAAAATTCGCTGATATTTATCTTGGGATCATTTACAGTTCACTCGTGTCTCTTTATATGAATGTCGAAAAATGGGTGAAGATATAAATTCATAAACTTTGATCTACAAATTTGTCTAAATTCGAGATTTCTTGTCATTTGAATTGCTGAGAATATCGCTCGTTTCAGAATGCATTCAAGGAGAATCTACATCGACATCCGACAGAAATGACAATTGGCAGTGGAGTTGCAGAGCAGCTCAGATGCAATTTGCCATTGCAAACTGAGACTAAATTAGCCACTGCGGTCAGTTCTTTGGCTTATGATTTTTCAAAAATATAATTTATTCCTGTTTTAGAAGCCTGGAAAGGAACACTATCTGGCAGCGGTTTGGATTGCACTCCTCGAACAGCCCGAATGGAAGATCATGAAATTGAACGAATGGTTCGCTGATTTCAAGGAAAAGGTCGGCTTTATGATTTTCTGATAATGATTTGTAAATATGATTATGTAAAGTAAAATCTCATAAACCTATTTCATTCAATTTCGAGAGTTCTATTGTCATTCAAAATCTCTCACCTGCCTTATGCTTTTCTCTTACATTAATTCATGTTCTTTATCGTTGGAGAAAAAAAAACGATTGGGCATTTATCAAATTTTCTTTGTGTTGTTATATCTTCCCACTTTGGTTATTTTGTCTCTCCTTGCTTCTATTTCTTTTTCCTATATTTATCGAAACTCACTGTCAGAAAGTATGAGTTAGTCCTCCAAAAGTCGGAATTTTGTAATTCTTTAACCAATTTTTCATTTTTAGATGCCTTCAACGGACAAACACATTGCGGATGAATTCTACAGTGGCCTGTTCCTGTTCGAGCAGATGGGTCTTGTCCGCCCCGGCTCCGATGCCCGCAAGGAGTCCACAGCTCTGTGCATCTTCCATCCTCTGCTTCGTTCTTTCCTCTGAATTCTCCACAAGCAGATCTCCATTTTAACAGTTTTGCCTCAACCACTCCAAACGTGTAACTTGCAAAGTTTACGGGGAATTTACATTTTGACGCGCATATCGACAAAGCATCTCACTTGATTTCATGACAAAATAAACGAGTATTTTTCGTCGATCGATTTTATTATTTTCGAGAAATCCAGCTGTTTGATCAGCTTTGATGTATCTTTTCAACTTCAATCGTCAATTTTGACTTCGATTGTTTGTTTCAGATGTCAGAAATCTCGAAGGAAGTGGATCCTCTCGACGCACAGTCTCAGTCCAGGAAGTCCTCTCAGAGCTCGTCCACTGCAGAGAGCTTCGAGAAAATCGACAGAGGGAAGGAGACCGAGACGGAAGGAGAGGAGAACGCAAGCGAGGGGGATCGAGAGGCAGAGCAGGAGAATGAACAGCGGACGGAGGTGGAAGAAGACGACCAGGAGAAGGAGCAAGTGGACGATGTGCCCAAGGACCCACTCTATGAAGATCCACATGCCCACGACCAACTCAAGGAGGAGCAGGTACCGTTCGTCTGTTTTAATTGAAATGTTACGTTTTGAAAATCCCCTTGATCTGTTAATTCATTCAAGCTTTGTATCAAAAACAACCTGCATATGTATATTTAGAGAAAGGTAATGAAAAATCCCTATCTGAAAACCAGAAGAAGCTATTAGAGATTTGAAAAATGAGAAATTTTCCAGTCTGTACGAAGAATGTTGAATTTTTATAAAGTGAGCATCTATCAAAATATTCGTCATATTTTGCAGAACATAATGAAGAAAAACGTTTTACATTTGGACAGAGAAACACTTGATAAAAGAACTGAAAAAAACTAAATATTTTGCAGAAGCAATTCTACACATCTGAGGACGCCCGGAATGCGTGGAGCAACCTGATCATGTTCAGTTCTGCGATGCTCGTCCTCCCTCTCCTCACCATGTTCACTCTCTATCACTGGGTTTTCATCGGTAAGACATCTCTTTCCTTTTAAAGATATCTAAACTCCATATTAGAGGGAAGAAATCTCAAATTTAAGTGAATTATTTGCATCTCTCCCTTCCATGAATTAGTTGATTTTTCACTAGAGAATTTTGTATGAAAGATTCAATTTGAAGCTAACATTCGTAGGAAGATATATCGAAGAAGGGACTAATATGTTTTTCTTCTCGAAAACATTTATTCCTCAGACCACTATCATATGCCGGAGGACCAGGCGATGTTCTATGCAGGAATGTGCGGAGTGGCCGTGGTGTTCGTCATCTGCGGGCTGTTTGTTTGGACCGCTTACAACGAGGAGAAAGAGGCTGAAAGACGATTGAAGCTGGAGAAGAAGGACGAGTGAGTAAGTGACTGACTGACTCTGCTCAGCTTCTGAATTGTCGAGTTCGTGATGTGTCTCTCGGTGACAGGTTTTCCTCCCCAGTTCTCTATTTCTCAGATGATTTATTCAATCCTCCATGTGATTACAATTTCGATGCGACAATCATAGAATCCTCCTAGTTTTCTGTGTATTATAACGAATTACATTTGTAAAGTTCCTCGCTTTATAATCACTTCGATTGTACATTCAGATTGTGTACTGTGTGCATAGAATTCATCACATTCCCTATATTTCCTAGAATAATAAAGAGTTTACGGAATTTTATTACTTTTATGACGATTTTATCGTTTTTCAACGATACTGAATATCTTTTTCCATTTGTATTTGGTTTTCACGGACTCTGTGGAAAGCAAAAGGGCAAAAGAGGATTGATGTGCCATGCGCACGTCGCCTGTCCGATTCTCTAATGTCGTTGAATTGTTGAATTGCAGTGATCGTTTGGAATGAACGAGCTAATTCCGAATTTGACAGAGCGACGTGTACAGGGCCAGCTGAAGAGCCTCGCGGCCTACAGCTTACTTGTGCTCCTCGTTCCTCTCGGGTCCATGTTCTTCCTCAAGAAATTCTTCTTTGAAGGTCTGTCAACACACATCTTTGATTGATTGGAATTTTCATTTCTATCGTGCATTTTGAACGGCTATTTCGTCTCATTGAATGAGCCTTCCACCAATCCAACATTTTTCACGATTCGCATTATCTTCTTGCAGCGTTCCTGAGCTACTCGCCCAACGACGCTCTGACCTACTCGGCGGTGATCGCGATAATTCTGGTGCACGTAGTGGTTGTCCTGTGGGTGTTCACTGCGACTGGTGGAGAGGAGGACAAAAAGGGAGACAAGAAGGATTAACTCCTACAACAGCAATCATGCAAGCTGATGCTCACGGTTGGCCAATTTTTTATCTTTATCATACAATTTTTGATCGAGTGTAAGGGATAGACGAGAGAGACGATAGGGAATTCCGGTTCTGAATAATTCTAGTAGATCAGTTTTGATTCTGATTCCGATTTTGAAAATTCAATTCTACCTCGACTTCGATGAAGAAAATTTCATTATTCTTTCAACAAAATTATGAGGACAATGAAAATATCTTTTCACGCAACTACGATCTCGCACTATCCTGTTCCCTAACGGAATAAGAATGGTTTAAAATCTATTTTCATCGCACTATTTCTAGCCGTTAAGGAGACATAACACAAAAAGTTGGAGAGGAATCATTTTTATGTCGTTAATGGGGAACAAAACACAGTGCTTTCTTTAAGAGCATTTTGATCATATGATAGTTCGTACTTTCCCTTGAAATCTTCCAAATGTTCTTATTTAATAAAAAAGCTCTAGTCAAGTAATTTCTCTTTCAGACGAGCCAGTGTATTTGGGTTTCTCAGTTAGCTTACCTTGTTCCGATCTCTACCGTCTTCGCAGCCACTACCTCCCCCTCGGCAAAGTGGGCGGCAAACCCGCTTGGCTCAACCCAAAACACATCCCCAACTCCACTCAACTACAATGCAAAGTAGCCTTTCCTGAAAATTCGAATAACTTTTATTCAATGCTTCTATTTCAGGTATGTGACAAACCCCTGTGTTTCCTTCTGCAAGTCTACGCGAATAGTGCAAACGATCCTGAACACGCCTTCCATCGCTCTCTCTTCGTCTTCATCTGCAGAAATCCGGCATGTTACAAGGTATTTGTTAAAAATTTCTATGAGCCTGAAATAGTAAATGCAAAAAGGATTTTAAGAAGAATATCTTTCAAACCCGAAAATCTCGTAACGTAAAGGTGCGTCCATATTCCGTTCACGCTCACGTGAGTAAAAAGAAATAGCACGCGAGGGGGAGAGAGGAAAAGAGCATGTCTTCTTTGCGCCTCACACTCGCGTGCTATTTTTTTCCCTGCACATGTGAGCATGAGCGGAGCATGAACACGTCCTAATGAAATAGTATAGAAAAGCGAGAACGTTTTGCTGCCTACCTTTCACTATCGTCTCCTAGCCCTACCTACTATTTCTTTAAGTTGCGAAATTTCCGAATATGCTTCAGGATTCTCTAACACATTTTTTAAAAATAATTTTGTGAAAAATCAAGTGTTTCCAGTCCAACAATTCCTTGAATATGGCCGTGTTCCGTTGCGGCCTTCCTCGCCAAAACGATTTCTACTCTTTCGATGGCCCGATGGATCCTGATTTGGGTAACATTTTCTCACACAAATCGTTCTTCAATTTTCGAACTCTAGACGGCGATGTTCCCGATCCTCGCCTTCCTTCCGACGCTCCCGCTCTGTGCCAGGTCTGCGGCTGCTATGCAACCAAGAAATGCGCCAAATGCCAAAATGTTTGGTATGAGTTTCTATGTGTGTATCTGAATTTAATTGATCCTTTGTTCTCAGGTACTGTCACAAAGACCATCAAGTTATTGACTGGTCGAGGCACAAGCAGATCTGTGGAAAGGAAGGACAGGAAGGCGAGCAGAAGGTGGATCCGCCCAATCCGCTCAATTCGTTCCTATTCAAGGAGTACGGTATCGAAATGGATCAGGTTGGATTTTCCACTTATGCCTTTCAATATCTTTGACAAATACTTAGATGTTGAAACCAAAAATAAACGAAGATAATTCATTACAATCTTAGTAAAATGGAGATAAAGTGCTAAATTTCCTAAAGACGGGGATTAGACTTGTACTATTTTCAATATGACTTTCTAAATTTAACCGCGTTTCCTATTCTTATTCCCTAACGTTTTTCATAATAATTATTCTTTTCAGGAATACGCACCGGGGAATATGTTCGAGAATCAGAGTGACGATGAAGACGCAGAGGAAGGCGATGCTGCAGACGACGAGAGTGAGGAGGACAGACAGAGAAGATTGGAGGATTTCAACAAATTCGTCGCTCAGCAGAAGGGGGTAAGATTACTATAAATTGTATCAGTCAAATTGAATAAAGTGCGAGTAAAAATAACGTAATAACGCGTGAACGAAAGTAAATCGAGCGGGGCGCAGGTTATTCGTCGATTTTTATTGCAATACTCTTCCTTTCAATGTTAATTTGTGCATTACTTTGTGCACTTTCGTTTACACGATACTATTTTCATCACACTTTACTCTATTTGACCAACACGATTGCTATCGGTTGAGCAACTTTTCTGAAATTTTGATTTTAAAAATAGTTCATAACAATAAGAATTTCTCATATCTTCAATTTAAAAAAAAAATGCTTGCTTTTCCAGAAAATGGACGAATTGAGTGCAGAAGAAGTGGAAGCAGTTGCGGGAGAGGAGAAGAAAGACCCTGCTTTCGACAAATTCAACAAATTCATCGCACTCAATTCTGACCAGATCATTCGCTACAAGAGATATGGTATGTTTCTTTCAGACTCGCAAGTCTGGTTCCTTTTATTTTCTTGTTTTTTCTTTACTTTTTATTCTTCCACAGGTTCTCCTCTGCTGGCGACCTCCCTCACCCCGCCTCCTCCCGAAGAAATCCCCTCGTGCGATTTGTGCGGCTCTCCCAGGCGATTCGAGATGCAAATCACTCCTCATCTGCTCTCGCTTATCGATGTTGATGCTGTCGGTGAGTGTTTTGTCTTTTTCACATAAAATTTCCCCAACTCATTTTAATGATATATGAAAAATAATATTGCAAGCAAATTTCTCATTTCGGATAATAATAAATTTTCTTTCGGTAAGGCAGTACCCTTCAAAGAAGAACAAATTATTTGGAATAATTCCTCAAAAATGGAGAAATATTCATGCAAATATTACAGATGCCTCAATCGACTGGGCCTCCCTGTACATCTACACGTGTGCGTCGACCTGTCGCGTCGCCGATGATGGATACGCAAAGGAATTCATCGTCAAACAGGACTTCGTTTGATTTTCTTTCATTTTATGAAAAGAATTTCGATGCCAATTCAAAATCCTTATTTTCATGAAAGAAGAAGTTTCGTTTTGATTTGCAGAGGGCATCGATCAGGTCTTTTGACACTGCTTTGCATTGTTGTTGTTGTTGAGTTGAGTTTGTTGTTTCTACTTTATTTGTTATTTTTTCTCTAAATTTTATCATTTTGTTTCTTTTTTATATTCTCTTTTTTAATAAGTGGCTGCGAAAGATGGTGAAGATTTTCATGATTCACTTAAATTGTTATTCTTCATTTTGAAGATCAGGATCAAACACGATTTATTCTAGTCTTTAATCAGACATTGATCCATATCTTTTATCTTAAATTTCATTTCATAGTATCGTATTCATAGACAGTGTAATCAACCATTCATCGCCTCTTTTGCCTAAAATAAAGAATCGTATTTTTATTTTCATAGTTTTATGAGTTACAGTAACTATTCTGTTTGAAAAGTACTTGAGGAGTTGAATTAGTCCTTTTCTAATCATTTCATTTTCAGATATACGAATTTCAATTCTGCCAGAAAACGAGTACAAAAATAGTCATGTCTCGGCAGCACAGCAGAAAGCGAGGGGCCTTGAATGGCATAGACAAGTAAGGCATTTTCAGGAAACTCGCGTGACATGAGAACTTTGTCGAGTTTAACCTTCAATTTATTAATTTGTGATTTCTGAGAGAAAAATCATAAATTCAGGGAAGGTGATCTGATTAAGCTGTTCGAGAAGGAGATCGAGATCAACTCGAGCAAGAGAAGTCGCAGCGCGAAGACGGAAGAGGAACGAAAGGAGACTAAGAAAAAGGCTGCTGATGAAAGGGTAGGAAAATTTCATTTTTTATTTGGAGGTTATTTTGCTATCATGTATAAAGTGAGAACAACAAAATCTTTTCCTTCGCCAATTAATAAAAGTAGTACCACAACAATTCAACGAATACGCGTATTCTGAGCCAATTTAGAAAGTAACAGCTTATCTATAAAGTATAGGGTAGAAATTTGATAGTGGAATGTTGGGAATCAAACTTTTCAGCTAGGAAAAATATGATATTTTTAATCGATTTTTGTGATACCACTTTTATTAATTGCCTTTCTTTCTTCATTTGGCAACCTGGAAAAGTAGTTGCATCTTTGCATACGAAATAGTAAAGAAAGATAATCTTTCTCCTAGAAAATTCCATACTATTTCGCATGCAGCTACTTTCCAAGTTTTCCTTGATTTGCTATGAACAAGTCATAGAACTTCACTAAAGATCTATATTTCAAGTGCAATTATTTCAGAAGACAAAGATAGTGATTGCGTTGGAAAACGGAAGTGCGAATCAGAATGGAATGGATGCAGAGGAGTTGCTTGGAAATATGCAGCTGGCGAGCGTAGAGCAGATCGAGGAATTACTCGATGAGGCTGCTTCGACTACACGCAATGGATTGACTGCTTATGAGCAGACTGGAAAATGGGTCGACTCCATCATCTTCCAACAGAAGTACTACGAAATTCTTCAGAAACAGGTTAACTGACTTTATATTCTTTTTTTATATCCACTTAGAAGAAGAAGAAGAATAATACGACTTTCAGAAACTCGACTCGCAAAAATAGTAATCTTTTCGATTGAATGAAGAAGACATGCTTTTTACCTCAATATGAAACCTATTTTTCTGCGGCGTGAGTTGCGGCTCGCATTTTTGGGATATCTTAAAACGATGATCAAATATCATTATTTTTGTGTTTTCATTCATGATGAAACGATTGCAAAGCGCTTTGATGCTGACATTATTCTAGTTTTCAGCCAACTGAAGAGGACCTGATGAACTACAATTCGAATCAGTTCCTGGATGTGCTGATCTCCGAGATAATGGCCAACCCGACCAGTGCGACCACGGAGTTCTCCCGCGATGCGATGAGCTATGCGGTGGTGAACTACATCAGGCAGTCCCTCGGTCCTTCCTACCTACCCCCTTCCAGACTTCTCAGACGGTTCATCCATGCCGTCATCATTGTGAGTCATTTTTTGTTGAACCTGACTTATTAGAAGAAATGCGAAGATATTTGTCTCGAGGTTAACAAAAAATCGTCGTTACGTTTCCAGTCTATTTTTGCGAATCAAATTTCTTGTTTCGTCTGAAAACCAGTTAAAAGCAGTACCCTCTTGTAACACAATCATTGTTTCAATTCACAAAAATAGACGAAATATTTCTTGATCCTACATAACCGATGTTGATTTTGAATTGGCAATGAAACTCGAGGTATTCGTTTGTGAAATCCATTCGATTTGCGGAAATTTTTAAATTTCATTCTCCAAATATGATTTTTCAGCCGACTCAGAATTCGCTGTTCGATGTCTCCGAGGGTTTTTTCTCGTGTCTGCATTCAATCCTTCGCATGTACCCTCCTCTCAATGCACCCAGTCGACAGTATTGGCTCGAGGTTATTCACTTTTTCTTATTAATTTCTTCATTAGTGATTTCCAGTCATTCCGAGTTCCCCAAAATCCAGACCAGGGAAAGAAGTCTGCTCCAAGGGACACGAAGACGGACAAGAAAGCCGTCGTTCAGACCTCTATCAACGATTTCCGCACTGTCGTTCGGGCCACTTTCACGTTGGTTTTTCTTTTGTTTTTTTTTTTTATCGATTATACCCTTTTCATGAGTTCGCTTTTTTCGAATTTTAAACATTGCGATCAGTTTTGGGTGTAGGACGTTTCGTAACACAAGTGGGACAATTTGTAACAGATCATCGCTTATGCCTTTTCTTTTACAAAGTGTTCTATCTCTGTAAAAACAACATTTTCTTTCCTTATTACAAAATTTCCCACACTCGGACATTTTTATTTTCTTGATCGTTCTTTCAATTAAAGCAAACATTTCTCTTTTAACTTTCAGTGGCGAATGCAAGAATCTGTTCCTGCTAACCTTCCTTTACGAGCTGATCGAAGTGGACTTGCTGATAATTGAGAAACGATTGGCAGAGAGCAGTGAAGACGGTGCAGAGGAAGCCTGCAGCAGTCAGGGGGAAAGAAGAGCTCGGTGAGTCTGATTGTTCTCAATTGCTATCAGAATTATCAGGAATATTTACGAAAAACAATATCTATCATTTTGCTTAAATTTTTAAAATGTTACTTCATCGATTATCAATTATTCTAATTTAGACGAAATAGGGTTGGAAAACATGATTTACTTTTCCAATTGAGTTAACCTTACAAAAAACTTCTTATTGATATTTATATCCATCAAAGATAAATTAGTATTTCTCTTTTTTGATATACAAAATGATCTTCATATTTTTCTGGTGTTTTTCAGTGAGAAGAAACTTCGCGACACCCTCGATCCAATGTCTTCTGTGCCCTTCATTTACATGGTTTTGTACGATGCAGGGGAGAGAAGGAAGCGGTCTTTGGACAGCGAGACGAAGGCCTTCATCTTCAGAGTCATCGACTATCTGGCTGAGTGCAGAAAGAAGATCGAGGTTGCAACCACATTTGAATACTCTGTTAGTGCATAAATTCTTGACTCGACAATTCCGCCCTATATTTAAACAATTTATGTCATAATCAATTCAACTAAAATTCATCGAAATGTCATCAAATTTAGATTTTTTAAATCTATTACGACTAATTAATTTACTAAAATTTCCGAGCCAAGCAAACTCCTGAATAGTAATATTGAAATCCGATGATGAGTTACCTTAAAATCATCCTTCATTGCACAAATTCAATGGTGAAAATTTAGGGCGAGAATTTATGCACCAACCACTAGTTATCACTTTCCTTAACTCTTCAGAATGTTTCCGAAACGACGATTCTGCAGTTCATCTGGCTCTGCTTCGAGTCTCTTCGCTGGTTCTTCTCGGAGGTTTGACGAGAAATTTTTGGTTAACAACTAGTTGTAATGTTTCAGATGATCGAGAAAACTCCGAATGATGTTTCGATCGATCTGAAGAACGATCTACATGATGCCTTCGAGAAATTGATCGACAAGGCTGGTCAGTTGAGAAGATTTTTACGACAGAAAGCATTTTTAATAATATTTATAAAAAATCTATTATGTATTAAATATATTCAACAAAACGGCAAAAAATCTTTTCGAGATAACTTTGAAGATGAAATAAACTAGGAAAATCGCATTTATGATAAATTGAAAAAGTGATATTCCGTTGTCAGTGAAAGTTTTTCTCTTTTTTAACCAAAATGAATTTTCAGGCTACACGAAGCAAGAACTTCTCTCATCGATGTCAGCTGCTTGGATGATGAAAATCGTCGAGTGAACTGTCTGCACAGAGCTGCTTGAACTGCTAGACGAAACATTCGGGTAATCATTGATTTTCTACGTGTCATATTTGGAAATTCAATCATCAAATCAAAATGTTTTCCTATCATTTTCATTTATTTATTGATCGTCAAAATATATTAATTTTATCTGAAAGAAGAACTGCGAATAAATCTCATTGTTTCTTTAATTTTGACTTGGCAGAGGCTGAGCAAACATGGGGAATGGAAAGGGAGGGAAGTCTGGAAATGGGAATGAGAGTGAACGTGGAATGAGATCATCAGGCCCTGAATGAAAATGGCGCTCTAGTCAGTCATTTATAAATTATTAACCTACGCTGAACAAAATATACAGACCACGAGGCTCACTACGATTAGTCCTAATAAAACTGTTGTGCCGAGAAACACCCATGTTAGAACTAAAAATTCCTCTCAAGTTTTTTTCTGTTTCAATTCAATTTTCAAATACCTGAAAAGTAAGAACAGGGTGATGTCATGTGAAGGCTTCCATTCCGTGCATTCTGAGAATCCCCCTGAACTTGTATTTCATCAAACGAATCAAAAAGTGACTATGAATATACCCAACAGTCCTCTGCAGGAGTGGGTGTTGTGTAAATTGTGCAGCAATTCACAAACTGCGAAATTTCACAAAACTCACTCCCTTCACAGCCCCTTGCATATTGGGTTACTGTGATTGCGGCTTGAGTGGGGAGTCGATAACGAATCTGAGACTTTCTTCTATTTGAGGAAAAAAGTGGTATTGATTTACCCGAACATAATATGAGTAGTTTCTGAACCACAATTCGAAGAAAATGGCTGCTAGAGCAGAGGGAGTTTGATTGCTTCCCAAGGTGGTATTGAGGAGATTCATCGAATCCAACAGGGCGAGAACCATCGTATCGTGCTATAAGCATGTTATAATTTTTAACTGAAGTTTTTCATTAAGGATAAATTCATAATTTAACTTCAAGATGAAATATCTTCATACAACTTGAGGCAAATGAGAAAAAAATCTATTAGGCTCTCAGCAGGAAAAAATGCCGTACGGCAGTTTTCTGCTGAGTTATGTGGCGTTTTGACTACTAGCTTTTGATAATATTTTTAATGAGCTCGTTTACTTACAACAGAATAGACATAAAGATTTCTTGATGCAGCACAAGCTGTACCATTAATTTCTTCTTGAATACATTCCACTCTCTTCCGCATATTTTCTGTGATTGTGTAGAGAAGAAATCCAGTTCGTTGACTAATCCATGATGGTTTGTGATAATTTGGGCCAACACCAGCGAGTATTGCATATTTCTAATGAAAATACGTTACTGATTGACCGTAAGAATTAGGATAACTTGATAACGGTATTTTTAAACTCAATATAAGATTTCTCTAAGGATGCATATTATGAAATGGTTGGAAACGATATCACCAAATAAGTGATGATTTGTGCCTCTTTATCAGCCTCAGGAGTGTACCAATCAGGGACAGGCAATCCAGCGATGTATTGTTCGTGTAGTGCCTCTGCCTGTTTCGCCCTCTCAATTGTGTTCACTATTGACTTGTTTTGTATTGCGATTTCCAGAGCCCTTCCAATATAAAACATCTGCAACAACTCTTTCATTCATGTATGGCTTCTCCCTCAATCAATGCCTCACACTCTTTTCAATGGTTGAGAGATTTTTCGTGGCTCCAGGAGGAATCGACAGAAACATGTCCACTTCGTTTAGATACCAGGGACAGTCGCATTGTGGCGCTGTTAACTGAAATGACGATAATTGTATTTTTCGAAAGTGCAATATTTAGAACAGCATTAAAGCAAATATGATCTCCCTACGTAATCATTAGCCATTTGTGCAGTGACAATGGGCACTGGAATATTGACCCCGTCGATCGTGTTGAAAATGGCATTGCCCATTGCTCCCAGAGTCATCAGATTTCGCTCGAATATGAAACTTTGAAAATAAGCCTGAATAGTTCAAACAATCATCGTAATATTGTGAAGATCAACCTGAGAAGGGTGCATTTCTTCAGACAGTAATGGAACACTTCCATTTCCTGTCAGACCTGCTTGCTGAAGCTGAGCTCGCAACTCCCTCCCAAGTCCGATTGCTTGTCGAATTCCCATCTGTAATTATTTTTAAAAGTAGTTTTTTTTCTTTCTATTTCGTATTTCTGGTTCAATAAATGCTAAAATATTGCATACATCAGTAAGTTGTCCACTTCCCCTATGATAGTAAGCTTTTGATTGATTCGTCATGAAAACTCCATTTGACATTCGCTCAGCGTCTCGCATCACCTTCAAACTTATTTTACATGAATCAAAATACTCCAAGCGTTTTTATTCAAAATATTGACCTATTCCATAATTTATTCCCCCGGTGTCAAGTTATATAAACGTTGCTAGAAGATGATAATAAAATTTCGCCATAAACTCTTAAAAATAATCATGATATTATGTAAATTTACTTGGCACTGAATGATCAATCCTTATTTTTCCATAAAAAATATAAGTAGCGATATAAAAATTTAGAAAACACGTGGAAATAAACTATGAAGCAGACCAATGAAGTAAATATTTGTATTTTATCGCAAATGTGTTACCATTGATTTGTTTTCTCTCAAATTCCATAATTTCAATTATATGGACTTTTTAGGTAACTCCGACTTACAATATTCAACATTATTAAATCGTCAGCATAAATTGACAGCATCAAACACGTCGAAATTATAATAGTAACAATCATAGAATAAAAATGAAATGCAACAATAATAATATGCAGAAGATTCGGGATGTAGAGCTAATCTCTGTGATGATAATATCTGATATGTCTTTTATCTTTCCTTCCAATGGAAACCTTTCATTTATTTTCTATCATACTTCACTCCTCCATTCGATTTCCTATTTTTTATATTTCGTAAGTCTCTTCATATGTAGGAAATTAATGTTTCGTGTTAGGTATATGTATTTTGTTGTTACATGCACATAGACTTGTCTGCGTTTCGGTTTAAAAGATAAATTATTTCACTAATTGTGATTTAATTAAAATTCGCTTTTGCTAAAACTTTTATTAGTCACATCAAACAATACTGAACATCTAGCAGAAAGTCTTCCTAAAATATTAGAATATGTACCTAAAATTTAACTAATGCAGAATATACTTACTTGCACATGAGTGTCTGAAGCCACACAGCTGTATTGGCCTTGTTTGAGACCTAAAAGCTTGAAAAATTATGATGTAAATTCCTATCATTTTATAAGATTCCAAAGCCAGAATTATGGAACTGAAATATCCGTTTCTTCTGCACAAATATCGGCTGTTCTTTCTTCAATTGTGAAAAATTTACCTGGTTAACACAGTTGGATCCTCCGACCAAATTGCTCAATTGATTAACGTCTGCAGACGAGGTCCATTGCACAGCCACAGAAGAGACCGTGAAGTTGGCTTTTAACTGATTCATCAGCTGATTTGGATCTTGATCCCAGCTGAATAATCAATTATCCAATATTTCGAAAGCGGCAACAAAAATGTACGATATTCAAAATAATATCGCATACTTGGTGTTTCCAGTGAAATAGACGATGAGTTTGTTGGCAGTAGGATATCTCTGATTGAGATAGGCCCCCTGAATGGCCTGTAGCGACAGTTTCAGTGATTGTCCATTCGAACCGTCTTGCAGTAGTTGATTTATCGTGTCCAATACATAACCCCTACAAATTCGATTGCCATTTATTGATATATTACTAGCGATACATAGCTTTTGGCCGTATTACATTAAAATTGAATCTAATTAACCTGTACATTGTAAAAGGAGAATTACGTAATTTATTTGAAGTCTAATTTTTATCGTTTTTCTCGCCTGTCTTGCCCGTTGTGAAAGCCAGTATAGTAAAGCTCCGAATCAACGGAGTTGGCAACAATCGCGAACTGGGTTTTGCCATCGCCGATCGGGAAGGGATTTACGAAACCAACCAGGGCTTGTTTCAGCTGCAAAACGGGGGACAAACGCTAGAGACCAAAAGGAAAGTTATTGAACTAACTGCAGAAAAATCTGCAGCCTGAATCTGCGCAGATGTGTCCACGATCATGTAAACATCGTAGTTGAGGGTCGAAAGCTGGCACGGCACAGAGGGATCCTGGGTAGGTGCAGGCGTGGTAGTAGGGGTGAGTGTCGATTGTTGCACACCTCTGAAATAGTCACGTTTTTCTTCTCTTCCCAAAAGTTCCCCTCTATTGAGATAGGCAGAGTCGATCTTTCGCGCCTCGGATTTAGCCTCCCTTCTCGCCCCTTGGCTTTTAGAAGCGAAGAGGCAGCGGGAAGGAAATAGAAGGGGAAGAGGAGAATAGCGTGATAATGGATTAAAATGAAAAGGTAATTAATACTCATTTGAGAAATTATAAAGCGTTGCTATTGTCAATGACAGAATAATTGGGACCGAATAAATGAAACACGATTTTGATAAGCTAGAACTATTCGGGTTGTTTTCAGCACACTTTATGACAATTTAGCTATTCAATGAAGAATGTGACGCCTATTTGAAAATGCTCAATGTTCTTTACATTTTCGAGTTTATGCATGATTTATTCTGCCTCAAATATTCGGTCATTGAGGACGATTGTCGGATTTCTGAAGTAACTAATAAAGCTAAAGCCAATCTTACGGGCATCCGAAATTGAAGGCCCACTGAGCCGCATATGGCAATTGATCGAAGTTGTAAGCGAAGAATGCATTGCTGAATTAGGAAAGCTTCATTTTTATCTACTTTCAAACATTAAGCACAACCTTTGCTTTCCTGACAGTTGATATAGGGTGGATGACAATGAGCCTAACGAAGTTTGTCCATATCCAATTCCTAGTATGTTCATTTCGATTTTATGGCAATTTATTTATTTTGTTGAATAAATTTCAATACCTAAAATCACATCGTATCTTCCTTGGACCTGATTCAACAAGCTGCTTCCGATAACCGGCGTTCCTGTCCATCTAAATTCTTGTATTGATAAATATCACAGAAAGTGAGTGTGGCTGTTGTTTCACTATATTCAAAGGTGGTCCAACTTGATCTTCAACCTAGTTTAACTACAATTTGTAGTTGAAGTCGAAAATATTTAACGGTGAAATTGAAGTCTGGTTTTTTCAATAATTTTTTGATACGGGCTTTAACTTTTTGTCCGAACTACTAATCATAGAAGAATAACTAACGCATCGGCAGAAGTGACAATGAGGACGTGTTTGTAGTTAGATCGCCATCCAGATTGAGGACTCACTTCTGACTCTTCCCTCGTCAAGGCTCTTAACGATCAAGCGAAATTCAAAATCTTTATCATGATTGACAGTCTTACTGGAAAAGATTTCTGTCCGAGGTTCCATCGAATCTAATGTTTGCAATTGCAGCCTAAAGAGTATTTCATTTATGAAAACTATCATCTACAATGCATCTACCTGCACAGCAGCAATGTTATTTCCGGTGGCTAATGTAGTATATCCAGTAGTCAATCCACTGTAGGTGTAAATTGCGACTTGAGAATCATCAGGAGACAAAGTTAGACCAAATGTAAAATTGCCCAGGAAATTTTTTATCTAAATTTTCATCATTTTTCTAATTCATCGAATCGAACCGATTTTTTCAGAATTCCGTTTTATTTTCTATTTTTGCCCACTATTTAAACAGCAGCAATAGAGGTTTTGCTCGAGGGCGGATAAAAAGTGACATGGAAATATCAAATGATGGTGATGAACTGCCAAATAATGAAACGAATGGCAGACCCAGAAAAAGTAAGCATCAGAGGATAATCACCACAAATGGAACGCAGGATTTGATTTGATCAAGTTCAGCTTTATGAACCATTAGATGATTGGCAAAAATGCAAATGGCTCATTGCAGCAAAAATAGAAATCATCTCATAAACAGACCTATGCAGATTTTTAGTCAGTGCGAAAACTTTCAGGGGCTAGATTTACATTAGATTTTTCCTATTAAAATTTGAAGTATTATTGATTGGAAAGAACGCGTCGATATCCAAAAATTGCACTATTTGTCTTGTTTTTCTTCTACGCGACTCACTATTTCGCTTCAAAATCGATTTATAATTGATGCATGGATATCGACTTTCTCTCCAATTAACGATACGAGGAGGTCTTCATTAAGATTCTAGCGAAAATATTATGTTTAAAAGGGTCCACGTGAAAAATATAAGTTGAGCCCTGTCTAGTTCCGATCATAATTGTATTTTTTGTTTTTAATTTTTACCATTTTTGGCAACGTACTTTTGCCCTTAGAAAGATTTTAACACTATAAAAACTAAAGAAGAAAATTATGATAAACTAATATAGTAACAGGTTTTGTCCACAAGGAGATGATATTATTCATTCCAAATTGGCAGTTTCTATATGACGCACTAACGCACCGTAAAATGACGGACCCTCTTTCTTCTAAATGACGGACTTTTCCTTTCTTTTCCGAATACTATTTTCTACAAAATTTCTAGTTTTTTTTTTCAGTTTTTCACTTTTATTGCTTTTTTCAAAGTTTCCTTGGTTTTTTTTAAGTTTCAGATATCAGAACGTTGCATTGGATGTGGACGGAAGATTATAATTGGAAGATGACTTGAAAATGACGTAAAAACTGAAAAAGGACTAGAAATCTTATAGAAAATCGTATCCCGAAAAGAAAGGAAAGATCCGTCATATAGCAGAATGCAGGGTGTCATTTAGTAAAATGCGGTCCGTCGTTTCACGGTGCGTCATATAGCTGTTGCGCTCCAAATTAGATAAAATCCCTACTGCATTTTGAGTTGTCGTATCTTGTGGAACTGCTTTTGAGATATCCACCAAAATGACAAAGTCTGCTTCAATGTTCTGAAATATTGAAATTTTATCGACATCATTGCTGAGAAGTGAATGACATGTTGCATAATATTTTTATACATGCTAAAATATTTTTTCTTCGAAAATCAAATATTTTCTGAAATGTGGCGAGCGATTATGTCTGATAAGACAACGAGATGAATGAATGAAACCTCTAAATGAGATTGTAACTTTCCACAATGTGACATTTCGTAATAGAATTCATTCAGAAATAAAACCTTACTCTGGATGGGCATGCTGATGTAACGCATGTTTGAGCGAATGAATTAGAATACGCAGTGGAGAATAATGATATAAGACACAACAGAAGCAGCATTTAGAGGGGAAGTCGGGAATACGGATGTGATGCCAGAGGGCAACTGAAGGCAAAAGGAAATTGCTACTGATAAAGCACATGGCAAGAGACAAGAAATGCAAGACAGGCTGCACTGAAGTGAGTTGATTGCTGATTGCAGTCACAATATTCCAGCTCAAATCACACTACATCAATTTGATGACAATTCGTTCAATAATTAATTCACGTTCTTTATACCTTGTTTTACCTTTTTCTATTAATTTGTCATAACTCTTTACCATGGTATATAGATCGTCGTTGTCTAGACTTATTCAACATTTTCTGAATATTTGTTTTGATCAATAAAATAAGAGTTTTACTGATGAGCTGATAATGAATATAGACAATGTTGAAGGGAAATCGAGTATTGAAATCTCACGAATAAAAATAACAAATGAAGATAAAATCATATTAGTCAATATACATTACAAAATAGCGTTACAATATTTCCATGCAATGCTAAAACTAAACTTCGTTATGACGTACAAATTGTATCATGTTTTGTTAAATTAGACTAATTTTTTCAGATTTATTCATTTCATTTTATTTTATTTTGGATATAGAAAACTATAAACTTTCGATATTATGGAACTTTAAAAATCTACTTTATCTCTTATTTGTCTATTTATTGAATAAAAGTTTCATATCCGAATTCTAGATCCCTTGAAAAAATATGGAATGTGAAAGTGGAATTTTGACGACCGGATCATCCATCAATTAAAACGCTGAATGCCAAAGCGAGCATATCCGATTGCACGATGTGGGAAAACGTGTAAAAGTCGGGGGAAACAAAGAAGTCTCTGGAAACGAAACAGAGACACATCATGAAAACAGATGGACAAACACAGTAAGGAGAAATAGAGAAACGGAAGAGGGAGAGGAGTTGGGAAGCGAGAGGAGTGGGAGGACTGTCCTTTGTCGGGAAGGGAGCTATAAAAGGCGGTTGTTTGAGGGAAGGATATTCGATTATCAAGTCGACTCATCACAACCCACACAATGGCTGTCAGCTTCAAGGTATTATTACTTTATTTCATATTTTCTATGATGACGTAATGCTTTTGTTTCAGTTGCTCGCTCTCTACGCTCTCGTCGCCCTCATCTTCGTCTCCGTCATTTCGGCCGCTGCTTCTGAAGCATGCAAAGACGATCCAGGTTAATATTATTTGAGATTATATTCCCTCATGATATTTAAATTTTTATGTAAAAAAAACTATTCAACTTCTAATTTAGGTTAGAGATTTCACATTAAAATTATGCTAACTTTTAAGATATGGAATGTCTGAAAAGAATAATATGTTTTTGATTCTAAACAGAAATATATAGATTCTAAACTGGTTCATTTTTATACTTATTAAGATCAATTTTAAAATTTCTATTTTTAATATTTCTGATATTTTATTTGTTCGTAAATCATTATCGTTTGTTTTCAGAGGGACACTGCATGGTTCTGAAGAGATTCTGTGACGACAAGAAATGGGCCACTCTGACTTCTAAGTGCCTGGCCACATGCGGAAAATGCTAAACGGATCAAGAATATTGCTGTTCGGATTCGGCATCCATTCCTGTGGATGCACTTCACTCATCATTCCCTCAGTCTAGCTATCTTCTTACTGTCTACTATTTTGTATTTATACTTCATTAGTTGTAATTAACAGGCTATCAGTGCAATCGAATACACGTCTATGTCTTGTATTCTTGCGCTAGCCTGTAGCAGTTAATTCACTCACTGCTTCAATATCATTTCTATCTCCTAGTCTCTCATTAGCCTATTCTTCTTGCAGAGTTGTCTTCTCTTTTGATTGGTCATCTTTAGAGTCGGCTGTTCTATTTTTGTACCCATTATGATTATGATTATCATGTGCCTCCATATAATTTCAATTGTTCCGTTTGCGTTGTTTCCCCCGTACACTCGTTGGACTCCCTTTAGAGGTTGAGCGCTTTGGTCAGTCTTCATCAACAACATTGCATCATTCCGGTCCCCTTCCCCCTCCTTCCTATTCTACGATCACTACTCATTCTGCTCCCCCGGCAGTTACTCAACAAATATCCAGCAAACAATAAAAAGGTCCCAAACACACAATACATTCAATTGACACACGAGTTTAAGCATGCATACTAACGATATTATTAGAAACTTAGTTAATTTAGTTAATCAGAAACAAATCAATTGACAATATCAAACAGTAATAATGTATGGTATTAATTCGTCTAGCCAAATCGTCGAAAGATGACCAACATAACTTGAGTTTTGGGTATTTCGAAGTCGAAGTTTCGCGCAACTCTAATGCGAACTTTTGTCGCAGATATGGCATATACGGGAAAAATCCGAATTCTTGAGATTACCTTTCGGTTTTCGATCTCTTCTTGATTACCATGAACTCATTATCGTAAGCAATTGGTAAAATGCAATTTCCTTATCAAAATTTGGCCATACTGCACAGGAATTGAAGATTTCCTGACTTCGAAATCCTCACCTTAACAAGACAATATAAAGAGATGTCTTGTTATACAATCTGTAGGAATTTACTACAAAAATCATTTTGCATTTAGTTAGATACATGATTATTTTTATAATTTATTAGGCGTTTATGTCTGAAGTTGATATTAATAACCGGTTGTTGAATGAATGGTTAAGTTAATTGGTAACTGGTAATACACAAAATGACAGTCAGACGCGAGATTTGAGACGATTGAGATGTGGATGGAGAGACGATAGAGACGAGAGCGATGTAATTATAACAACAATTCTCGGGCTGGCAGTATTTTGTGGAATCGTGAATGAAGAGATTCAATGAAATAACAACGTTCAATATATTCAGACAAAGTGCATCATCATCATAAAACGTCTAAAATGCTATTTAGCAACTTAATGAATAAGCAATAATTACTCTACAAAAATGTTAGCCATTTTATTTCTTTTTAGTTCATCCTAGTGGATATTTCTATAAAACTAATTTTAAAATAAGATGGCATGTTTAGAAGGACTAATCTTTCTACATAAATAAACTCATCACGATCATAATTGATCTGCAAAAGGAAATTTTTCACTTGTTATTTTTACTGCATCTCTACAAATCAATTATGCTTGCCTGCAACCAATTTGGTTCGAAAAGTGAACCGGGATTGAGAAGAAGAGAGAAATCAGCCGAATATGGACTATTTATCGGCCCAATATAAATTTTCTGTCGATGATTAGCATTGGAATAGCCGAAGTGAAAATCAATCGATCGATTAGCAAACAGAAGACAATCACCATTTGTAGAGGCATTTGAGAGTCGGCGTCAAAATTGGAATGTAAAACGATTTGCGATTTTTCTTTCATAAAACTTTCCTCGATCAATAATTCTCATTCATTTTCAAAAACTGCATCTTCTGGCTTTTGCACGAAAGTAAATAAATAAATTAGGCAAAAGCATAAAGAAAACTGCATCGTACGCAAATCAATATTCACGACGCTTTCTTCGACTCTGATTATAATTGCCTTATAATTAGCTAATTTGGTGAGCTTCTGATGCATAGCCTGCCTACGAAAATTGCGACGCAATTCCGTGCATCATCGACATTTTATGTTCTGAAAAATAATAAAATTAATTTCGGCTAATCTCTCCAATTCTTTTAGAAGAGTAGATGTATGAACGATTATAATATGTTTCATTCATGATCATCATAGATAGTAGCACCGAGTTTTTAGAATGTGATAAAATATAATGATCATCATAATTTATTCTTCTCATACACCTATTCATGCATAATAAATAAATAAATGACCAAATTATGAAAGAAAATTCTCATTTAGTGAAAGTAATACACATTGGAATATAATTAGATATAACTAGAAAAAAACAAAGAAATAAAATGCATGATATTATTAATTATTAACTTATTAAAATTATTTTAAGAATCTAAAGGAAAACTAGAAAAGCCAACGGAAGGCGCGCTTTACGACTTCGGGAATATGAGACCATTCAAATGTGATTGATTTATTGTCGTCAGAATTAACTGTCGCCTGAAATGAAGTAAATTGTTAATTTCTTGTTTCATTTACGTTTCTCTATCAGATCTAGGTAGAACCTAGGCCAGATAGATCGTTCGAACGTATCCCTCCCCCATGAAGTTAAAATATTCTACCAAAATTTTTTTGCGTGCCACCCTATGTGTCAATTTCCTTTAGAAAAACTTTTTACTTGCGTACTCTCTCCCATATAAGTTTTTGTTCTGGCCGAAAGTCTGCTCTCTACTTTAAAAATAACGATTAACATCAATATTTAGAAAAAAGTTGTGTTTTTGCAATTTGATATGAAATATAGTGTTGTCTGTAAATTCTAACATTACCTTATAATATACCCGCGTTCCATTCTTTGCTTTAGTCACAACACTATTATTGTTTTTCACTGCATTCGCTTCAAGGTATTGGGCCAATAATTGTGCAATTTTGTCGAATCTGAAATTCAGCAAATTAGAATACTTCAGAAAATATGTAGTTCTGTAATTATAGTTTTGAATAGTTTTCGGCTTAGTCCATAATTCGCGGGCTTTTTTTGCAAAATAGTATGGCCCAGATATAAAACGCTCGCGAACTATCGATCCGTGCGAACCACGTCAGCTATCAATTAAGTCGTTTTTCTCTTGTAAATATGCATCTTTTCAATTTTTATAGATTTCAAATATGACATAGGGTAAAGAGGCAAGATACAAAATAATGTATAAAAATGGCAAGAATAATGTTTTATATCAAAAAGCTATATAATGTCATATTGCTATTTTCAATGTGGAACTTACCAAATTGAAGAGCTACACATATTTATAAGTTAGTCAGAGTTATAAAGTCATAATTGTAGGTTATAAATAACTATGCAACATACGAATTGGCAGTGTTGATGCAGGTGAAAGGATCCATCGGATCACGAATCATTCCATGGGGACAGGCGCAATAGTATGAGCCTGGCTGATTGACGCAACCATGGGAACATCGACCGTTGTCTCCTGCTGCACATTCATCGATATCTGAAACACCATTTATCAAACATTATAAGAATCGTCAAAATGCGAGTTCTTACCGAAACATTGTCCTTTGTTGAATAGATATCCTTTAGGACACCTGCCGCCGTGCGCTTGTATCTGAAATTTGTACTTATTAGAAATTCATACGTATCGAGATAAAAAGTAGGAAGAATTTATGTGATTTTATATTATTGCTATTCGTTTCTCTTAATTAAACGATAAAGTTTGGTTTAAGTTAACAAAACAGTAGTGATTATCAGTGAGAGGTAAAAATGAAATTTAGGGAAAAAATAAATGAAAATCACATTCAAACCTTCTTTCCATAATTTATACATTTATCAATCAAAAATACTAATCGGGTGAATTAGATGATTTTTAAATATCTTTAGAGCTTCATATAGTTTTATTCACAAAATGAGTATTAGTCCATCAAGTAATTTTCGGAAGTGAATAATTAAAGAGATCTGGAATTTCGATATCGAAATCCAAATGAATGTTATTTCGTCACTGATGTCTATTCATTAGTATTTTCTATCTTGAAGATATTTGTTTAGTTTTCTCATCATAGTAATTTACCATGCAAGGACATTCGGACTCAGTTGCGGGCGGAAGAGTGGCGACAGGTCGCAGAGTGTCGACAACGATGTCGCAGGAAGCGCGCAAAAGTGCCTGTCCTTCCTTGCAGAGGCAATTGCACGGGGCAATGCTGGCTGGTCGATAGTCTTCAGGTACGGTCGAATCTAAAAAAAAATTCAGTTAGAATTTCAACTTTTGATTATAATCAAGCAATTACTTTTGTCGATATAAATGGTGGCACAATTGTCATCCATTTCCAACGCTGTTTTATTGCCTGCTTTAGTTGTTGTCACCACACAAACGGTGTATTCGTGTTCAGTTGGAAGGTCCTGCAAAAATTAAAACAGAATATTAAACAAAGAAGAAAGCGATTCGACCTCGATAGAGAATCCGAAACTATCTCTGCAAGTAGCCTCTTTGTGCAGCCATTTGTCGCGAGATATCGATGTATCGTGGGTGTAAATGATCGTGTAATTCTAAAAAATAAATTGATCATGACAATTCCAATTTTTCTGCGTACCGATTTGCTATTTGTGCAGCAAGTCCAACTGACTGAGATCGAAGTGGGCGACAGCGGTACGACATCGACATTCGCTGGATCGAGAGCCGTTGGAGGCTTTGCTAGAGTTGACAAATTCAGGTTTATTAAATATCACATTTGTTTAGTCAGCAAAAATTAAGCATCGGTTTTAAGATACTTTATTTACTATTTTGATACCTTTTCCAATTTATACCTTCCAGAATCTCGCTAACTTTATTTCATTTTTCTCAATTCAAAAGTTATGTCCACCGATGCCTGATTCATACTCGACATCATATTCAGGCGAAATATCATTTATTATCTCCTACTTGATAGCCTGCTGGCTGCACTGGTTGCCTTTGTTGGAGTAGTCAATTTTTTGGTGGTAGATGCAGTCACGTAGTCACACATTGCATATGCCACCCAACTGTTGAACAATTCGTTCGGAGACGTCCAATCCGCCAAGTGAATCACTCTAAAATTACGCACGCATAAACTCTCAAATGTTTCATATGAAAATCCGTATTTTTTTTTGTTTAAATCTTTGAGCAAACTTTGCAACTCTTCAAATTATTCTAATCTTCATTATGTTGAATCAAATTACCTAGTGGGTGATCCACCAGCCATGTTCGTGAGAAGATCGCTGGCTGGCTTGCGGATGGACAGACCGATGATGCTGAATGAGAAGTCGCCAATGGCATATTCGGCAGCCGGCATAGCTTCATCACTAAATTTGACCAATTCGCTAGAGTAAAATATTCTATTGTTAGACTGATTTTAGGGAGTGCGAAATTGAGCTTTAAATTCAAATAAACTCGGATACAATTTCTGCCTTTTTGCCTTTATTATTTTTATCAAAAATTCTATTTATCTTTGATTTGAATAATAGTTGGTCATCTTAGAAAATAACAAAGAAAATATAGGAATAATCTCTATGAGGAGTTAGACTTCGACGTAGAATTATTCGAAACTAGATCTCTGATTATGAGCTTCAATTCGGGGAACTTTGCTAGTGAATTTAGATGACTACTTTGAAGATGGTCAAAAATGAAAATTTCGTACATCTTAGATTGGTTTTAATAATATAGATGTTTTTATAAGATAGAAATGTGCTAGAATAAAAATAGTTTTACCTGCTGGTTCCATCAGCACTCACAACAATCATGATCTTGTACGATCCAGCGATGTAGTTATCCTTCGAAGCATCGACAAGGGCGTCGATTCCGACTCCGAGTTTAGCCGAATTCATGTCATCCCTGAAATCGGTTCATTATTCTGACCTTTAAAAATCACAATTTAAGATGGCATACTGCAATTGAACGATGTTGTTCAGTGTGTTCTCGACGCTTTCGACTGTCAAATCCGGATGAACTTCGACCACTTTGCTGCTGCTCACCGTCACTACATTTATCCTGAAAAATGAAGATAAATACTCTTTTCAATTTAGAATCAAGAATTTGTAAAATCTAAATTTCGAAAAATCGGAATCTGACCCAATTGGTTTTTTGAAATAGTAATTGAAATTCCGAAAATTGAAATCTCAGACTTTCAAATGACAGAATTAAAGTTCTGAATACTTTATCCCTGAATATCACCTCATGATCTGTTGATCGTGTGAAAATCTCTCCTGGAAGAAAGAGACGATGTGATCGAGTGTCAATCGGAAATCCTGAATTGGCAATGAGTTGTCTTGAATCATGAAGATTCAAATCATACGGAAGGTTCCGATCGACCAGTGACATCAATGAGGAGATTGACCTGGAAGGGACGACGAATGCCGTCGACACAGAGAGCGGGTTGCAGTGCGCGAGTCGTGCGGGACCAACTGCAAGACGTTATTCATGATTTCATCAGCAGAGTAACGGGCTACCTGACAGCATCCACATCCCTCTTGGTCGTCCTGTGCAATTCGGTCGGGGTGACTCCTCCCTCTGCAGGCGTTGAATATCCACACAGAACCTTGCTAATGGAGGAGGCTTCGTCATCGATCTCGAATGGAGTCTTCACTTCGAACAGACGGTCAGAAAACTCGTTTCCTTAAATTAAATAGCATAATTGTATAAAAAAATTATAATTTGCATCAATCCTGAATTAAATTTAATTGCGCCTTGAAAAACTCAAATCAGTATTAGGGTTACTCAAGAATTTTTGCAGCCTAAATTGAGATTGAAATTTTTTATTTCGTTCTGAATCATCGTAATAGAAATAAAACACTGACGAAATTGCCCTTCAGTCTTTTCAGGTTCGAATAGTTTCGCGAATACTTCGGAATCGTTAAATCTTTTCAATAATGATCAGAGTACTCTCTCCTCAAGTGAAAATATTTTCAAAAAATTAGTCATGATGAAAATTACGCGAAAATAGTTTATAGAATAGAGCATACCGATAATTCGTCGTAGAGTTGTGAGTCCTTCTTGATTGGCTGAAACCGCGACCGCAAACATCTCCACTCCATATGTATCTCGCAAGTCTTCTGCGGCCGGTGCTGCATTTACACGATTCTTTCCGTTCGTCATCAAGATCACAATTCGAGTGACGTTTTCGCGGCCATGTAACTACAAAATGCAAATTACTGATTGCTCTCGAAACTAGTGATGCATGAATGTTGAAGCCATTATTGATACAGGATGCCCCATAATATCAATTACAATTTCCAAGCGGCTATGAAATTAATTCTGATAATTTATTGTGGAATCCAGTTTTTATACAATTGGTTTCTCTATAAGTTATTTATCATAACTGCAAAGTTTTATACGTTTTTAATCTAATGGGAATTTAGAATAATTTTATGAAAAATTGACTATTCATTCTGAAGCATAATTTTCGCATGTTCGAGTTGTGTATTTTGTGATTGCGATACCTTATCATAATTTGAAGGAAACAGTCCAAATTTCGTTTTGATTTATCAAAAAAAACATCTCAAGAACTATAATCAGGTGTAGACTTTCAGAGTTCATAACTTTTCCTACTATTCATGAACTCAGAACTACGGCCATCTCGAAATTTAAAATTTTCGAGATTGTTTTGAGAAATGAGGCAAAAATCAGACAAAACGATGTCGTATCTAAAAATTTCGAATTCTATCATCTGGATTGAGTCCAATTCTATAAATAATACAACTTCCGCTTGTCGCCCTTTGGGTGACGAGCTAATTACAAGTTTCGATAATTTTTGGGTAAAGATACCGAGTTTTACAGCTTTCAAAAGTTTTTTATTGATATTTATGGCGCGCCCGGTAATTGGTTTGCTTATTTCATCCACTACTGCTGAAACGATATGGATCAAAATTTCAGTACTTGAAGGACATTGAATCATATCGGTGCACAATTTTCATCTAAGCCATTTCACTAAAATTGCAAGAACGAAGTGCACCAAATATGATATAATATTTAAAGATTTTATTCTAATTCACATTTACTAACTTGGAATTGTTGTTTAGCCGCATTGAGACCATAGAGAATGATCGAGACTCCATCGTTGATCTTTTCAGATTCGAGAATTTTTTCCATTAGCTCGATCTTGTCATCGTAATGGCCTAATGCAACCGGTACTGCCACTTTGTCGCTAAATTTTGTATTTTTCCGGTATAATAATTTAGCTAATTTACCTGTAAACAATGAAACCAATTCGTGTAACATCTGGAGCCAAGTCGAATCCGTCATCCACTAGAGCAGCGACGCTTTCCTTCATCTCCGAAAATTCTTCAGGAGTGAAATTCTCAGATGAATCCAACATTATGATCACATCAGCCTAAGATAACAATTTGATCTTTGATATTTCTAAAAGCTTTTACTCTTGCTTTCAGAGTACTTGCCACAGAACTTATTGAATTTCCAACTTGAACTTTTTTAGTTATTTTTTCCTACTTTTATCCTTTTTCTCAATATATAAATTAGATCAACCTTGAAGAAAAAATATGAGAAAGTCAATTAGTTCAAGGGAATCATAAATCTGTTAATTTTCGAGAAGTAATTTCCTGGTTTATTCGCCAGAGATACGAAAATAAATGTGCTGAAATTTACCGGATAATCGATGGTGTCGCATTTTCGAGAGACGGGACGCATCTTCTTCTTAATAGGCCACTTATATGCTGCATCGCTCGTTGATGGTGAAAGCTGAAATCAGTTATTGCGAATTGGAGATGTTGAAAATCACGAAATTCCCATTTCAACTTTATCGCATTTTAAACATCTCAACTTCATTATAAGCTCAAATTGAAGTTCAGCTTGAGATACATTTTCTGATAGATATAATTGCGAATCGTTGTTCTAATTGTAACACGAATTACTCTGCAAATTTGATCTGCAATTGGTCCAAGCGCTTCAGAGTCGGCTCCTCTCCACTGCTTGATTCGAACGATCTTATCATCTCCAGTCAGCTTCTGTGACTGAGCGTACGACTCGTCATCGCCTGCCTCAACCACAAACACGGTCGTATTTGCGTCTTTCACGAGCGACTTTGCAGCGTCTTCCAGATCATCCCTAAAATGTCATCTTCATTGCATGAGACATGTTCGCCGCTTTTCATGAATGTCAAAGTAACATTTCCATTCTTCTAATGAAAAATCATTAAGAAAAGACACAATAAGAGTGCGCATTCGCGTATTTAGCTTCCCTTGTAAATAATTTCTTTAAAAACACCTGATCCGGTCAATTGTCGAAGAAATTTGCTGCGGGCGCAATTGCAAAAAGCGGAGAAACAAGGAACGCGCCCACTTATCGCAGTAATCGACGCTTTGGAATCGATGTTCACCCTTTATCAGTACTAAATTTTTATGCTTATTTTCTATTTAATTGTGCTGCTATTTTAAAGGTCGGTGAAAATAGGCTGTTTATGGACCGGATAGAGTGAAAATATTTTTACTTACTTTGCTAAGCCATTTTTGACGATGATGACGAATCGCGGGATCTTGTCGATTCCAGAGATGGCAATTTCTCCGCCTGCCTCTTTTAGCGCGAGTCCCAGATTTGGTCTTCCCTTGATGCGTCTTGTTTCGCTCATCTTAGCCAGCAGCTCATCCTCGTGATCGTAATCTCCCAACGAAATTGGCACTTCAGCTGTGTCTCCGTATTTGACAAATCCAACGCGAACTCCGTTCTGAGCCATATTCACGTGATCAACCAGGAAGCTCTTCAGTAGATCTTTCATGATGCGGTAATCGAGGACTTTAATGTTGTTCGAAGCGTCGACCACGAATAGCAAGTCGATATGCGAGGAAACGAAGCAGTGAGGAGAAGGACGTCGGGATGGAGACAGAACGTAGCGAGTCGACGAATCTGTTGGCAATACGGCTCCTTTGCCATCCAGGGGTTTTCCAGAGCTGTCTGTGGGAAGATATTGACCACGCGAGTCGATGACACCACCAGTAGTTGCTGTCGATAAAAGGGTTCCATAGTGATCGACAACGGGATAGACACGGCGGTTGTTTGTGTCCGTCGGGTAGACCTCGGAATAAATGAATCTGCCAGGACTTGCACTGGGAAGAACCGACCCATCTTTGGAGAGTGGGTAGCCTTGTTCATTGCGCGGAATAATCGTTCCATCAATGCCAATAAATTGTCCCGACTCGTCTTTTGCTAATAGGCTACCATCGGGACGGATGATATCGTAAATGGGAACACCATAGGAGTCTGTTGCCCAAACTGGAGTCGTGTGCAGGCTATACGGAGCTATGAATCTGTTCTGGTCGTCGGTCGGGAGAGGGAGCGAGTTTTCGCCGAGTGGTTTTCCAGAAGAATCCGTCGAGAATGGACGCTGTTCGGAATCGAGATGTACTCCCGAAGAAGGATCGGTTGGCAAGAGATTTCCATCCTGGTCCACGATCGGATATATGGGCAACTTCGTCTCTGGATGTGTCGGAATTGGTTTTCCGTCATAGCCAATGACAGGATAGATGAATTGATCCTTGTCATTTTTGTTCAAAAGTTCATTGTCCGGGCCAAGCGGAATATTGTCCTCATTTAGTTCAATCACTGTTCCGTCGTCCGTGATATATCTTCCCGTGCTATCGGTGCTGAGTAATGAACCGTCCTGTCTGACTATTGGGAATATCACATGTCCGGATTCGTCCGTTGTGGTAGAACTTGGCGTTGTAAGCGATTCACTAATTGAGATATATCGATGAAGCGAGTCCGTGGGCAAGGGCGAACTGTCCTCTCCTAGGGGAATTCCAGTCGAATCGGTTGGGATTGGACGCTGTTCGGAGTCGACATGGACTCCCGTAGAAGCATCAGTTGGCAGAAGCGTTCCATGTTTATCAACAATTGGATATATGGGCAACTTCGTAACCGGATGAGTTGGAATTGGCCTTCCATCGTGGCCAATAATAGGATAGACATATTGGCCTTGTTCATTTTTCTGCAGCGGCTGATTGTCAGGTCCTAGTGGGCGGTCTTCATCGTCGATTTCGATTAGGGCTCCTTCGTCAGTCAGGTAGCGGCCAGAACTATCGCGATTTAGTGGTGTACCATCTAAAATTTTCATATTTATAACCTTGTTTTGTTAGTTATATGAATAATTACAATTTTATGAAGTTTATTCACATTTTTCATCACTCGCAAAAGAATAAATACTTGTCTTATTATGCTAATCTATCAAAATTTAATTTTCTTTCATGGGTGTAAGAACTTTGAGTAAAAATGGATCAAAGTTTCACATATTTTGACAATCTTTCAAGTAAATTTTTACTTTTAAAATATGCTCATTTTCCACAAAAATATAATATCTCTGGTATCAATTTTATTTGTTCGCTCATTTTGGCATTATTTAACCATTTTGGGTTAAAATTATCCATTTTTGTAGGAACTTCATCAACATCGACTTCGACTTTGAAAAATTTCAAATCAAAACTTCGTGCATCCTTGATTCTTTTGCGAAGGATAATGAAGCTATTCTTATTTTAAAGTGGCAGAAAAACACGAAGCCCGTTTTTACTGTATTTCCCACCAAATTTTTCTATTGGCCATTCAAAACAAAATCAAATTATTAATTCATACCCTAGTTAATCTACAATATCGTGCTCTTACGATCACATTTTACATTCATGTTCAGTTAATATATATTGGGGATAAATGAGCTATGCATCAAACGCAAGTCACTAATATTAGGTTGGTCTATAAGTTCGTAGCACGCCCCGAATAACTTTCTCTGTATTTAACGAAGTCAAATGGGTTTTCGATTTTAATATCTCTAGCGTATTGGCAATAATAATAATCCGAATTTCTAATTTAGACATACAGTATTTCATTCTATACCTGGCCTAACAATTGGATAAATTCTACGACCAGAATCATCGGTAGCATATGGGGTAGTCTGTGATTCCGTGAAGAAGATGTACTGATTCTGATCGCGAGTGGGCAATGGGGAAGAATCAACACCTAGGGGCTTCCCAGAACTTGGATCAGTAGTTATAACTCGGCCATCAGGAGCAATAAATTCGCCTAAACGTTGAATGATGTTAAAGATTAGTTGAAAGATCAGGGTTCTTGATATTTAATTTAAATTATGGAGGAATTATTTTAAAGTATAAACCTGTCGAAGGGTCTGTCGGAAGAAGATTTCCATCTTTATCGACGACTTGGTAAGTAGGTTTCGGGGTCGAAGCTTCGGATGGAACGAAGATGGCTTGTCCCTGGTCGTTTGTAGGCAGAATGTTGTTGTCCTGATCGACGAATTGTCCATCTTCATTTTTGCGGATGATCGTTCCATCACTTGAGACATAATCTCCTTCAGAATTAATAGACAGTGGACTATTGTCTGGTCCGATAACCTCAGACAGGGTTTGACCCTGACCGTCAGTTGGCAGAATCCTTGCAGTGGTGTGAACTTCATCGACACTCACATATTTGCCATCGCTCCTAGTAGGGAGTGGCTCACCAGATTTCGACAGGGGATGTCCCGAAGAGTCAGTGCTGATTGGTTGTCCGTGAATATCGAGAACGGTTCCGTCCTCCTGGGTCGGCAATAGCTCTCCGGTCTCTTTGTCAACGATCTCAAGTCTGGGTTTCAATGTTGTCACTGCAGGTTCGACGAAAACTGCTTGACCCTGATCATTCGTCGGAAGTACATTATTTTGTTCATCGACGAAATGACCATCGTCGTCCTTCCTGATGATTTTGCCGTCATCAGTCAAATAATTTCCTTGATCGTCTGCTTTTAAAGGCGTACCATCCTGATTTACAACGATAGTCGTGATTTCTTTCGTCGTTACAGCATCTGACGGCTCAATTCCCTCTCCCACTTGGCCTACACTCGGCAGAACGCTCGTCTCCTTTCCTGGCTCGGGGTAGATGTACTGTCCTTGGTCATTTTTCTGGAGTGGCTCATTGTCAGGTCCCAGGGGTCTGTCTTGGTCATCCAACTCGATTGGAGTTCCTTCATCCGTAATGAAATGCCCCGTGCTGTCTTTGCCCAACTCACTGCCGTCTTCCCGAACAATTGGGAAGATCTTTCTTCCGGAATCGTCAGTGGTAACCAAACTGGGGGTTGTTTGAACGTCAGAAATCAGCACGAACTGCTGATTTTCGTTGGTCGGAAGTGGGGACGAGTCAGGGGCAATGGGTTTCCCTGAGGGGTCGGTCGAGATCGGCTTCTGGTCGGCATCGATGAAGACGCCAGTCGAAGGATCAGTCGAGTACAAAGTTCCTTCCTGATCCACGACGGGATAGATCGGCAACTTGGTTTCTGGATGAGTGGGAAGCGGCTTTCCGTCTAATCCAATCACTGGAAGGACGTACTGACCATCCTTGTTTTGTGCCAGGGGCTCGCTGTCGGGTCCAAGAGGGCGGTCCTGATCGTCAATCTCGATAGGAACTCCACTATCATCAATATAGCGTCCAGTGCTGTCCGTGCTCAATAAAGTCCCATCTAAAATGTTATTTCTCAATAGTTTTTTTTTGTTTATGAAAATTTGACAATTAGCAAATTCTATCCGCGATAAGTGCTACTGCTTTTTTTGTTGAAAACCTGCCTAATGTTTTATTAAATAGTATGATAAATTTGCCCCAGAAACGTTTTTGAGGAAATAATTTCAGTTTTTTACAACATTGCTCATGCGACTACATATCGTGCTCACTATATATTAATTATATCATGCAAGTCATTCTAGCCTTTGATAATTTGGCCATATTAAATTATTAAGTGAATATAGATTTTGCCGCTGTAATATTTCTCGTAAAAATAAATCTCAAAGTAAATAAGTTTTCTGATTTAAGCCGTGATTTCTCGTC
>LIAE01008136.1:27062-53966 GCA_002287525.1 Diploscapter pachys | reverse complement strand
TATATGCCTAGCATAGTCACTTGCCGTAGTTTCATGGTAAATTGGCTAGTGCTACAGTGAGGGAGAGGCAAAGTTTGATCTCTTATTTTCTCTATAATTTGTCTTAGAAATAGACTGAGAAAAACCTGTTCAACTTTATTTCTAAATAAATAAATTTCATGAGTTAAAATTGTACCGTATCGAATTTGAGTCCTTGCAGCATGTAGACGAGATCCTCTGTGGCTAGATTTCCAGTGGCTCCTTTCGCATAAGGACATCCGCCTAGTCCTGCGATCGAACTGTCTGCCGTCGTTATTCCTCTCTGGAAATATAGAGAATATTCAAGTTTTTATTTTAAAAAATGCCGAATAACCTCGATAGCAACGAGGACATTGGCGAGTGCCTGTCCGTAAGTGTCGTGGAAATGCACGGCCAGTTTGTCTGCAGAAATCGAAGCGAGCACAGTGTCCAGCATTTTTCTAACTGTGCCTGCATTGCCCACTCCAATCGTGTCGCCGAGAGAAACTAAAATATATTCGTGTCATTTTGAGAAAAAAATATAAAGTTTCGTAAAATTTATATAGTTCAGTTCAAATAATGATTAAAAACTAACTTTCATAGCATCCAGCAGCGAGCAGTCGCTCAGAGACTTTTGCAACCCGATTTGGATCGATCGGGCCCTCATACGGACATCCGATTACGCATGAAACATATCTGAAAGGGGGTAAGTTATCGTAGTTTGTTAAACAATCCAACCCTCGAACTCGAATGTTCTTTTGTTTGGCAGCTTCGGTGACCTGTTCCAGACTCTTCAAACTCGTCTCCACATCAGCATTCACGTTCTTTCTGAAATAAAACCCGAATTTCGGGAAAACGCAGCTTCTTACTTTGAAAATGAGTCAGAAGCAGCTCCAAATACGGCGATTTCTCGAACACTTCCTTGGTCAACCTGAATTTATTACTTTTCCGAATATTTAGCAAGAACGTACGATATTCTTGAATCCGGCCATATTGGGGCAGAGAACAGGGTAGGAGACGTCAGGTTTCTGCTGCAGCTGGGACATGATTTCCTTGTGATCGGCCATTTGCGGCACCCACTTCGGGGACACGAAACTCGTCGCTTCGATCGTCTGTAAGTTTCGGATTTAAACTATTTTCTTTTAGATTTTTCACCTTCAATCCAGATTTCTCCAACCGCTCAATAAGTTCTATTTTGACTGCAGTCGGCACGAATTGCTGAAAACTTTAAAACTTTTTCGAAGAAGTGAATTTTCCAACCTTTTCATTCTGCAACCCGTCCCTGGCTCCGACCTCCACCACTCGGAATCTGCTGCCTCGGGCTGTTGACAGGCGACGCAGACTCGAAACGATCATCTGAAAATGAAAAAAGATGAAAAGGTTACTGAAAAATCAGGGAGAATGAAAAAAGACTCTCAGAACCGAGGGAAATTCCTCCTTTCACTTCGCACTGCATTTATGTGTCGCTAGCGTGACGAGCGTTCAGCTACCGTGTTGCTCGTCTAGCGATTTTTAGGCCAGTTGTTGGTAAAAATGCTAATTTTGTTTGTTAATTGCCATTTAATTAGCTCTAGATAATTAGGCTGAGCAACTATAGCCTTGATCTAGGGATTTCGGTACTGATTTTCTTGAAGTTTTCCAACTACGCCCGTTTTTAACTTGGCAAAAATCGATCACTCGAATTTAATTGATTCCTATTTTCTCCTCATATTTTATTGCTCTGCGATAATTAGACGAGCTAATTATCCATCTAATTAGATCTGTTACAATCCAGTCTTCTCAAAATAATTCTTCTTAGCTTCTCCTACAAATCCTTAATGTTTTTTCTTCAAATTTTCGATCATTGATTTTTCCATTTTTCGATTCGTTGATTTTCCAGTTCAAATAATTAAAAAAAATAGTTTTCAGACCATGGGTGACGCTGAGAAGCTGGCCGAGGTGCGCGAGAAGAAGGCGAAGAACGTGATGAGGGAGCTGAAGATCCAGAAGCTCTGCCTCAACATCTGCGTGGGCGAGTCCGGAGACAGGCTCACCAGAGCTGCTAAGGTACACATTATCTTGGAGATTTTGTGGAAATTTAAATTAAAAAATAGCCAGCTTTATTTCCTTAAACACCGGAATTCTATCTCGATTTTGCTGAGATGGATACGTTCTGCACTTATGACATATTTATGATTGACAGAATCCTCAATTTGATTTGCTGCTCTAAAAGCACAATATCTTTAATATATGTTTGCAGGTGCTCGAGCAATTGACGGGTCAGACGCCCGTGTTCTCGAAGGCCCGTTACACTGTCCGCTCGTTCGGCATCCGTCGTAACGAAAAGATCGCCGTCCACTGCACCGTCAGAGGCCCCAAGGCCGAGGAGATTCTCGAGAAGGGTCTCAAGGTCAAGGAATACGAGCTCTACAAGGAGAATTTCTCCTCCACTGGCAACTTCGGATTCGGCATTCAGGTACGAGTGTTGGAATACCTGTTTGGGTAATCGTGAAATTACGAGATAAGGGGATAGCGTGTGACCTATAGTTGAAGATAGGCGAAGGGGAGGAATAGCGTGGGAAAAGATTGTCTCGCCATCCCGTCACTTTTAAACTGTCCGTTTGAAATTTTGGGATTCAAAGAAAAATGTTCCCAAAATCTATCTATTTTTTAATAATAAAGGTACGCAAGAATCAATGAAAACGTGGTAAATTATGAACTATTCCATCAGCTTTATTTGAAGATTTTCCTAAAACGGCCAAGATAAACACGAAAATCACCATTTATGATTCTTCATTCATTTATTTGTTCGTTTTGCAGGAGCACATCGATTTGGGCATCAAGTACGACCCAGGAATCGGCATCTACGGAATGGACTTCTACGTGGTGCTCGACAGGGCCGGACGCCGTGTGGCCAAGAAGAGAAGATCTCCTGGACGCGTCGGTCCCTCTCACCGCGTCAATCGCGACGAGTCCGTCAAATGGTTCCAACAGAAGGTAGATCTTTGTCTTTCCTGATTTAATTCTACATCCTACATGCTCAGCTCTCGATGAATGTGTAAAGTACTAATTTGGCAAGCGTACATGCACGATATTTGACAATTTTCTTTCAATGATTAGTAAATTGAAATATTGTTCATAGACAAAATAGACACCTGTTCTCTTTCTGGAGCATATAACTATCGCTTGCTTCATTCCCATCAAGCAAGCAAACAGCAATTGTATTCACTAGCAAAATAGATTTCTTCAACATTTTCCAAGCATAAAATACAAGAATCTTGAATTCTCATTAAAGCCCATTTTTCCATGGATAAATTTACTTTTCATACATAATTTCTATTTGTTTCAGTATGACGGAATCATCCTGCCGCCGAAGCCGAAGGTCAAGCGCTCCATGCACCGTCGTCGTTAAGTCCAATCCTCACCCACTTCGTCTTTTTGTTTTGTTTTGATTATTTTTTCCTCAAATAAAATGTTGTTATTCCAGAAGAAAAGCTATAAAAGACGATTTTATTCAATCATTTTCATATCACAACGATTCTGCATATATCAATTAAATAGAATTTCGGAATGTCTAATTGTAGAGTTGAATAGATTATCTGCTAGAACTAGTTTGCTAGATACGAAACTAAAAAGAGAAGTTGAGGATAAGAAGGGAGGCCTTGCGAATTCGCACATCACTTGAATTGTCATTTCGCATTCAGCGGTAAAATATTTCATAAAATTGGTAAAACTTTTATATTTTCATGACTGATTCGAAAAAGATCGGATTTTTAGTATCAATCATTTAAGAATATCCTTAATCTTTCTCGATTCAGCGTTTATGAGTAGGAGATTTCTTATTTGGCAGCGACAGGCTCATTATGGGTTTCGGCTTCGAGTTGCTTGCCCAGGAATTGGTAATTGTGAACCTGAAATATTGGGATATTTGATTGATTCGATGATTCTGGGAAATAAACTTCTAGGACAATTTTGAAATGACGAGATGCTCTGAGGACATGACCTATATAGTTACAGATTAAAAAATGGGAAGAAATAATGTGAGAAAAGGTAGGTCACGTCATCTCGTCATTTGAGTTGCTAGTTCTAGAATGGTGGTGGTTCAGAATTTCAGTTTTTAAACATTTATGTCGAAAGTGAAAAATTTTGTTTACAATTTTAAAATCTTACCATGAGTTTCTGAACGGCGAGAAGGGCGTGGTATCTGACATTGGGATCATCCGCAGTCAGCAACTTCATCACTGCTTGCTTCCCATTGTACTGCTCAATCACTCTGGAATATTCAGCCTCGTTACTGTTGAAATGTTCATTTCTCACGTCTTTCCTCTGGGATAGTGCCTGACGTACTCGCCAATGTCGTGTGCAGCGACACACTGAATTAGGGGGTCGTGGCTCGTCTCCAGCAATCGAATCAGAATTCTGAATTATTTGTGTTTCATATCATCCCGTTTTGAAAAGTAAAAAATTAAATTCAGTTTTAACATTTCATTAGCCTATTATTCTATTGGGTCATTCAATAAAACTTGTTGGAATTCAAAAATTAGGATACGTGCCTTCACCATATATTTTTATTGTCATATATTGCAGGAATAGCATTAAAGTTAGAGGATTCGAACTTGCCAAAATTTCAAGAACTTATTGTATGGCTCAACATTTTCTTTCATTTCAACTTACTTGACAATATCGAAAGGTTTCTCGTTGAATCTGGGTGCATTTTCTCTCCAGAACTTGTCAGATTTGTGCACGGGCGACCATTGCAGACGGCCGGATCGGACCTGCAAAATAAGAAATTGACTAAGAAATTGGCTGAATTGCGCACCTCGCTGTAGTATTCATCGAAAGAACTGAGATCGTGCACAGAAGACATGAGCTCTTCTGTCAGGAACTTCACGTCTTCCTGAAAATCGAACAAAGAATATCTTGACTGATTCTCTTTCATACCTCCAAATCAGCATCATCATATTTCTTGGCGTCCATCAACTCGAGAGTCTTGAGCGTCTTGCACTGCACCATCTGCAGAGCGGCCTCTCTCTTCACTTCCCTCTCCTCCACCTTGTTCAGAATATTGCTGAACGTGGCCAGGATGATGCGAATGACCTAAATAGTTATTCTTTAGAAAAAGTCAATATTTATCAGAATATCTACTTTTCATTCAATTTCACAAGTTTAAAGACAGATTTGGCTCCATGTATAAAGTACCAGTTCATCATGATTTATATACTGTCGATGAACGATCACTTGGAATGAAGTAAAAAGGACGCGTTTCTTTCTCCCTCTTTCGAGTCTCGAAATGCGCGCACAGACGGCATTTATTCATTTCGGAATTCTTTTTATTTTTTTCATTTTTCTTTATATTTGTATCGAAATTAGCAGCAGGGTTACGCCATGAAAATCTTTCAATTATCGTTCTCTAGGGCAACTCAGGAATGACAGGATGACGTGAGGACGTGAGCTATCTTTTCCCACACTACTTCTCCCTATTTTCCTTCCCTCGTCTATCTCTTAACTATAGTGTACGTCCTCACGTTATTTCAAGATTGTTCTCTCTATCGCTATTGATAATAATTAATCGCTTAATTATCCTTAAGAACGCGAAAAGGAAGGAAACAAGGAAGTCGATAAAGACGAGTCATCAAATCGAGGAGATCCGTGGCTCACGGGAGGGGGATTAATAAACGCATCCCTTTTACTTTATTTCAAGTTATTGTTCATAAACAATAATTCACCCGTTTTTCTGTTTTCCTTACACTTTCTAGCCCTAGAATCTGGTAAATTATTACGCAGAGCACACAAAATTGTAACTGTACTCAATAAAATTTTTAATTTGCCAAAATGAACGCACTTTCTCCTTGGAAGACTCAGAGAGAATGTCACCGAGCGCCTGAATGACTCCCAGAGAGGGCATTTTGCGAGCGATGTCCGCATTGAAGGACAGACACCAAATGGCGAATATGAGCTGGTACTGCAGCTGGAAGTTGGTCTTCCCGTTCAGTGCTGCAATGATCGCTTGAATGCCCTCTGCGTTCACAAATGCAATTCTGCAATTTAGCTACATTATCGATGAGTGGATTACTGTATGTGCAACCTGTAGTCATCCACTCTCAGCATCATCTGCAGACAGCGAGCCGTCGTGTTCATGTATTCGTTCGACTGGAATTAATTATACAACATTTTAAAACAAGAATAGTAAGAAGGCATGCAGTCGTTTCAATTCTTTTAGCCAAACAAATTTTGCTTCGTATTCTGACCATGTGATTTAGATGACGATGAAACAAAAATACTGTAGACTGCTTTAGCATGAGAAAAGTGAAAGAAAGAATAAAATAAGGAATGTACGTACCGATGCATTTTTGAGTTGTTCCTTGAGGAAAGAGAAGTAGTAGTTCAATTCGGCGCCCTCCATTTGGGTCGAACCGAAACAGGCCAATTTGGCGATGATCGAGCTCATCTAAAACCATGCAATGGAGAAGAAAATAACCAATTAGCTTATTAGCCTGCCTGATTGACAATGAAAGGGTCCTGTCTCTGGAGAGTCGTCAGGAACCACGACCAGACTGTCTTCTTCAGGCGATGAGCTGTGTTATGGAATATCTCGACACGGGCTTTGTCCTCCTGAAACAGTGATGAAAAGATAAAGCTGTCATAATTTTTAGAGAACTATGGAATATTTTCATTTTATTTGGAATGATTTGCGAAAAATTGATATTTAGAATCTTGAAAAGAATGTTAAATAAACTAGGCAAACACAAAAGAGGACATAATTTCTACCAAGATTTTTTTTGTAGAAATAGACCTACTACTTCAAAAATAATTTAACAATCACGAACCTGTAGCATATCATCGAGAAGAGTGAGAACGTATCTGACATTCTGGTCCTTGGCCACGTTCGTGATGAGGTTGACAATCGTCCGAACTGCCTGTCCGCTCGCATCGTACTGCGCCAGAACTCTATCTCTCTCTTCCTTCGTCTAAACCATTATTTGTTTGGAGTGAACGAAGAAATTCAATACTCTAGCCGCTTCATAAGCAGTGATGAAGTTGTAGTCGTCCTGAGGAATCATTTGAGAACGCAAATAGGAGCCCCAGTTCGGCTTGTTGGAGCGGACCTGGAAAATAGAATAGAACAAATGAAAGAAGGAACAGATTTGTAATTTCTCAAAAGGAAAAAAAACGACTGCAACTTAGTTCAACAAGCTTTCAATCACTATCCTTCATCATAAAGAGTAATTTGTACGATTATCAGCTTTATTTTGGCTTAAAGATTGGAAAGCTGACCTCAGCGGCCTCGAGCTGGAGCCTGGACGTCGCGTTGATCATGTCGACGGCAGGGATCGCGTGCTGAGACAGTTCCGCCATTGTCTGAAATCTCATCAATGGAAAGAGGCATAAATCACGAAAATAGAAAATACGGGAATAATTTGAATGGCGATTGGATCAGATAAGATTCAGGCTAATGGCGAGAATAAAAAATATTGAAAATTCTCATGAAAATATGAAGATAAGGTAATTTGCTGAAATATCGACGGGGCCAATGATCGAAGCAACTAGAGGTGAATAGCCGACTAAATGCAGGGCGTAAAGGGGAGGGACGGAAAGGCACACAGATACGCACAGATGCCACGACAAAACGCACATCGATTTTTCGTAATACAGATACACAGAAAAAAGAATAATTTATTATCAGTGAACAAACAAATGAGATACTGTGGAAAATATAAAACGACAAATATTCCCATTTCACCATCGAACATCGAGTCTTGGAATTAGTATCAGATAGACGGTTTTCGGATATTCAATAGGCGAGACAAGAATGAAATAACCGTGTGTCAAAAGAATTAGTTCCTCCTCGGCGTAGCCAGGCCCATCTTCTCTTTTTCCTTCTCCAGATCACCCCCAATTCCATATCGCTCCTTCACATCCTCTAGTCTATCACGAGCCTTTTCTGTGTCCATCCTCCTGTACGCCTTAGTTGCCTGATAGTACAGAACCACCAAATATCTGAAAGAATAATAAATTCATGAATAAACATTGAAGAAATATCTTCTCAAAGGAACATTAATTAAACAGTTTATCATTCAACTAGTCGCAGAAAATAACTACGTCAAGAATAGTCTGCAGATCTAGACAAATTTTCAGATAGAGAGTAAAATATAGGGGAGGAGATTCGCAAAACAGGAATTGTTCTATAAAAAAAACTGATACATAAGGAGCTTCACAATAAAATTTTAGTGGAACAGTTTGGGTTAGGGGATCCGCACCAAAGAGTTGGTTTAAGTTTTGTCTGATCTAGTTTTCTGTCGTTTAGATGCATAATTATTTTTACTCGAATTTTGGAAAAAGCAAAAGTAAGAAGAGTAATGAAAACATACCGATTGCTGACGTTGAAGCCGGACAGATGTTCGCAAGCGTTCTTGGCGTCGAAGATGTCCTCGTAAATGACGAAGGCCGTGCCGCGAGTCTCACTCGTATTGCCGCTGAAAGGTTGACAGATTATCGAAATTTTTCACAAAATAGTGCACTTTTCAATTAAATTCACCAAATTTCCACACTGGGAAGAGCGAAATGAACCGTAATGGTGCTTAAAGATGCACAGGAAGCAGAGGAAACGAAATAGTGTTCGCAGAGATGAAGAAAAAGGAGAAATAGCGCTGATTTTTACTGCCGCTCGATTTCTGAGAATACCGAGAATTTTCATGAAGACTTTATAACTGGAGAAATGCCAGATTAGCTGCCAGGTTCTCGACAATATCCTTGGAATTTTAAAAACGGCTTTGTATGAGCTAGTTCATTTCAAAAATCGCGAAAACGGGCAAAATTCTCAGATCGAGCGATATTGTCGAAAGGGCTCGACCACACTGAACACGGTTCTGAAGTCCGAATCGAAAAAGAATTCCTCGGAAGCTCAGAAATTGAGCGGCAAGAATCACGTACGCATTTAATCGTCATAAATGTGCGCATCGAATGAAACAATCAATGTTTTATCTTCGCAAAAATGTAAACTTTCTCAGAACATTCTGCAATCCAAAAGTGAACATTTTTAAAACTCACACTCTGATCTGATGAATGGCGCCGAACTTGCCGAAGATGTCATACATTTCTTCTGCCGTGATTTTGTAGGGCAGATTCTTCACGAACAAAATTCGATTTACCTGAAAAACACGAATAATTAAAAAAAAAATATTGTTATGATTTGAAGCAAACCTCTGGGGGTAGTTTTGTGTTTCGGCCTCTCGCTGCCATGGCCATGATTGCACGCTTCTTTCTGAATCACAAAATTAGAAAAATGTGAAAAAAGATAAAAATAAATAAAAACCAAAAAAGAAAATCGAAAATCGAAAATACGACGAAGAGAAAAAGCCACTTTGCGAAAATTGCAAGCGTGCGCCATTTCCACACAGGTTCGATGTCGTTTGAATTTCTATTCGATTTTTATTTTCTTCTCGATTTTTTTTTCCAAATCTATTTATTATTATTTTTTTTATTTTCAGTTCGATCAAATGGACGAGACGTACATCGTGGAGGGCAATAGGAATCAGCAGTTCGTAGAGAACAGTCAGTTTTTCAAGTCATGCCCCCGAAATGTTCGAAACATATCGAATCTTCCTATTTTTAAAGATTCTTTTCTTTCACTTTTTCTGGAATACTGTTTCAAGTAATTTGATTGAAGTATAATTTTTTCAGTTGTGGATGCGTTGAACGAGGACTTCCACGATGCCTTGCTGGATTTTGTGAAGACCGAGAATGAGAGCATCTGGGAAAATCTTTACTCGGTTAGTTTTTGATCGAATTAAAAGTAATCTGACACAGAGATTTCCAAGGAAGCAGTCGAAATATACAGGTCTCCAAGCCTAGTTAGCATTCGCAGTCAAGGCCGGAGCCGACTTGACACGTTCGGTCCCGGTCTTGGCTGCAAGCGCTGAGTGTTGATGCACAAATTGTTTTATCAACCATCAAAATGACTTATTTTGCGTTCTCTTCGATTTGCTCAAAATCATCATGCATTCTTCAGCCATTGGAGGCCGGTCTGCTTGCTCTGAACCGTCTCGAGCCCACAGCCACTTCAACTTCTGCGGGTCTCAAGACAGCCATCCAAAATGTGAATGGCGAGCTGCGCACCTATTCCTTCTTCGTCATGCTCATGCAAATCGAGAACGAATTTGCTGGGTATAATGTAAGCTGTTGAGAATCACGAGGCTGCCAACCCATCATCTTTCAGAATCCCTCGTATCTTCGCGATCTCATCGTTGAGGATCAGAATTTCCGACAGATTTATGTAAGATTTATCTCCTTTTTATCTCAGATATTTTCCTTCAGACTTTGTGGAGATGGACGCAGGCAGGTGCAGAGCAGGAGAAGAGGGGATTTGCCGACCTTAAAAGACAGTACAAGGAGATGGAGCATGTCAAGGACATCAGGCAGGGAAAATTGCCTATTGAAAATGTTTTTGCCGTTTCCTTTCCCTTGAACAATTTTATTATATTCTCGAACTCAGATCTTTCCAGAAAAGTCGAATCGATAAATAATGAAAATAAGATTATTTTCCAGGTCCGGCACAGCTCGCTCACTGGCTTCTGCGACGCATAGAGGAAAATTGGGCATTGATTTGGATTGCGAGGCTGCCGAAGAGGATCAGGAGAACACCGAGAAACTGGTCGCCATTCTCTTCTCGCTCGTCAGGAGCGGACAAGTTGATGAGGTTTATTGCATTTTTTTTATTTCTCCACTTTTCATTTTCTCATTCAGGCATCTGAACTGGCTCGCAAGAAGGGAGCCTCGTCCCTGTGCCTGCTGCTCAACATCTACTCTCTCGCATTCGATCCGGCCTTGTCTCCCCGCAATGATGAGTCCACATTCTCCCTCTGCGCGCACAATCTCGTTCTTCTGCATTCCACTTTCAAACGCCTCATTCCCTCGGTACGCTTTGAACTTTTAAAACTGAAGTTTTGGATGATTCGAATTAGAATTTGTCCGTAGTCAGTATTCTCAGAATTCGACGTAAGAGCATTTGTAACACAATTGCGAAGAGCTGTAACAACACAGAAAGCAAGAACATTTCTGGCATGTTAGAAGATGTGTAACACATGGAAAAGAAATGAGTAGCATATGTTACAAATCTTCTTATGTCACAAATATACCGTCACATCGAAATTAGATATTGATAAATGAATTCAGAATTGCTTGTGTTTTGAAAAATTTAGTCACTTTTTCAGGACGATGTGCATTCCCGAATGCTCCGTTCTGCAGTGTGCGGCTTCACAGATCCTCTGCTGAGTTTGGCGACTCGCACAGACGACCGACTCTGGGCGATTGCGAATGGAGCTGTGCTCGCAAAGTAAGTCCACTTCTTCTGCTCAAAGCTCAAAATTAAAGCTATTCCTCTAGATTCTTCAACTACATCGGAGTCGATCTTCCCAATGAGTGTCCGAATTCTGTCGAGTCGATCTTCTCCTTGGCTGCTGGGGTAAGAATGTTTTGATTCATGCATTGCAAATATTTCTTTTTTTTCCATTTATTGCCGCTTTTAAGAAGGTAGGCACTGCATTCACTTTGCAACTTACCTTCCCATGCCTCGTCCCTGTTTCTCTTCGCTTTTCCGGAGAGGCGAAAAGAAAGGAAATAGTGAGGGGAAAGAAAGACGGGATGTATGCGAAATCAAGTTGCAAAGATAATGCAGTATCTATTTCTTCACAAGCGGCAATACATATTTGAATTTTCAGGCAGATTTATCTCCGTATTACAAAATCACGAATCTGTTGCTGAACGAGCAATGGAGACAAGTACTAGAATGGGCGAGTGGGAGAAAAGGAGAGGAGGAAACGATCAGACTCAGAGCTGCTCTCGCCATCATCTGCTATGTCAAGCTGGATAAAAATGATGTAAAAACACTTATGTTTAAGAAGTGTGACAAATCGTGATATTCCAGGATCCGTGCTGCAGTCAGATTCTGATGGAGTACATAGAGTATCTTCGCAAGCGTTCCCTGTTCCGTCTCATTCCCTTCTTCGCTTCCTTCCTCTCCACCGAGTTAGCTGCCAAATGCCTCAAGGACACTATGAATGGTTGGAGAAGATTATTCGCCATTTATTTATGGTTATTTTTTGAGAAATGCGTTCTGCGGACGACCGTGCCCAGTTCCTGCGTGCATCAGAAGACGCGTCCTTCAACAAGAACGTCCTTTCGAGGGGAGTCGCTCAGTCGGCTGTTGACGGAATCAACAATTCAGAGGTCACATTTGATCGTTTCTTTTAAATCTCGTAGATCAATAATTTAGTGATTTTTGAAACATTCATTGCGTTTGTTCAGTTTTCACAGTATGTGAGATGAAAAGGAGTTGCAATTTTTTCCGACCAAATTCTGAAATGCTCTATAAGATCCTTTCATCTCTCGCTTTCAAGATGTTTGTCATACCTCATTCCTTCTTTTAGATTTTTCAAGGTTATTTTTCTTGCTTTCAGATACAAGCTACAGAAGTCGTGGACAAGTGGAAATGGCTGCTGTACGACGAGGAGACCTTCGATGAGGCACTCGTTCTGGCGAATACGCTCATTCGCAGATTCCTCTGTAAGTAATCCATTTCATATTTAGTGACTGAGGTCTGAATTTCTACGAAATAATAACTAAAGCCAACGAGAAATTTCATTATTTAATAGCATCGACCCATAACAAGCCAACGAAAATTCCGATTAAGCTCCGTTAACAATTTCATATTCATGATCATTTTCACACTCCATATTTCAGTGTCGAATTCTGTGGATCTGGTGAAGCACATCGTGACTGAATGCTCTGCGCGAGCCATTCCCGACTTTCTGCAATCGTCGGAAGTACCTGAAACTCAGAGGGCGCTCAGTGAATTTCAGAATCACTCCATCTATTTGGTATTGATTTCTTCTCTGATAAATTGACAGTTTTATTCCTCAAAGATGACTATTATTTTCCTTTCTTATAGGCCATTTTCGGCACTGATTTTATCGAAGTCAAAAATAGTGACGATTGATAATTGAAAAATTCAGGAAGCTCTGGATGCATACGAGAACTACATGCAGAAAGTGTTGGAGGCAAAGGCACAAATGCAGTCGATCGAGAACGACAGAAATGAAGGGAAGGAGGAGAGGAAGCAGCGAGTCCGGGCCAGACTGGATGTGCAGAAGGAGGTGGGTGGAAGATTGAATGGAAGAGACAAAATTGAAATGATTGCAGAAAGCTGCTGATGTGCTCATCAAATTCATCAGACACCGAGGATGGAAGAATGTTGCTGCAGGCAGACAGGAGGTTGGTCATTCATTTATGAAGGCTCAAGTTAAGTATATAGGAAAAGCCAGTTCGAAAACTTTACGCATTTCCTTTATGGAATTATTGATTTTCAACGATTATTCATTAACTCGTATATAATTGATTATTTATTATCATATAGTCCGACATCTGGGAGATCGAAAATAGGGGAGGATAGTGATTTTAGGCTAGTCTTCTGTTCGCATCCTATTTCTCTTATCTAGCCAATAAATATAGCCGCACATCGCTATGCATCTCCCAGATTCTGGATCAACTAATACGCTTTCTATACGAAGATAAGAATCCGAACTTGTAGGAAGAAAGACGGGAGCAGCTGGCGAGTCTTCGTGACAGAATCTATCGTTCGATGCTGGACAAGCTGATGACTGTGTTCGATGCAGCAGAGGACAGTCAGGGAGTCATCGAGGTTGCCAATCTGCTAGCTGAGTCGGCGCTCAATTTGCCTCTGGTTAGTCAGATTTTACATATTTTCTCTTTCAATTAAAATGAAAGGTTGAGTTTTCACAGGGTGGCTCATAATTAGCTTCATCATTCGAACCTTTCAAACATTTTTTTACATCTTATCAATGGCTGGTCGGAATTGATTTTTCTTTCTACATTATATGATTGTGAATGCTGTTTTCAGCACATTTCGAAGGCAAATCTGCGTGCTCTGCTCGACCGCGTACACCGTCTGGCCGGCCACATTTTCACCGAATCCTGATTCTCTCATTTTCCCAATTTAACTCCCATATTTTCCTAAATTCGATCTTCACTCCCTCAAATACAGGTAAATCATTTTTCTTCTCGGTTTAATTTGCTATTTATTTATTTATTATTTTAAAATTTCGAAAAAATTTTAATACAAATAATTATGAACGAGAATTCGTTTTTTACTTAGGAAAAACATGATCATTAGTTCATAAATTTAAGATTTTGAGTAGTTAAATTTGCCTATTCAACTTTCTTCTCATCTTCCTACCATCTGATATCTTTGATATAGTCCACCTGAGACATGGCCGGATATTTTTGCGATCTGAAATGCTATTTTGGTCCAAACACTTTTTAAACAAGAACTTGTCTAGCTAACTTGAAACTATGCAGAAAAAATCGACGAAAAGTTTTGAGAAAGCGAAGAGACAACTTAACTCTCCTCTCAACTTTAGTGTTATTTTTTTGTTAACTGGACGAAGTCATATTTTCTGTCTCGTAAAATAAATTTTAAATCAATTTCTTAAGAAAGACCAAGAAACATTAATTTTGAGTGACAAATTGTCGAAATGTAGAAAAAGTAAAGGCGAAACTGCTACTCGAAAGTAGTAGTAGCCAAACTAAAATCAATGATTTGTGTGAAAATGGCGAGCATACCTGGTCAGTGTATTCTCGTATCCAATCAAGACCCCCTCAGAATTTCGAAATATGTCGGTCTGAAATTGACGAATAATTCGAAAATTCATATCAAATTAAAGTCGAGTCAATCGAATTTATTTTAGTGGCTGAGAGTGACAAACAATAAATGCATTATGCCTCATTAGGTTGGAAAATTGCTGGAGTATTGACATGCTGTTGGTGAATTGAATCGAATATTGTGGTGAATTAGTTGCTTATTGCCGCTTTTCCACGACGAAATAATTGTGATGGTCAATAATTTATTAAAATAATTTGGTTTGATAATGCACAGTAAATTGTGCGAAACTTGTTAAAGGATTGAAAATTTTTAGTTGTCAAAATAAAACCTATATAACCTTACGAACGTTGAATGCAAAGACTAAATTATTGACCAACATCATTAACCATCAACGAAAATCGAACAAAATATTCATCCAAAACGCATTTATTTATCATGATCTGAGTTCGTAACTATTAGAATGCATTTCGAAAAGAAATAACTAAACATAGTAATTTGTGCATAATGATACATGAGATGAACTAATTATACATACCAAATAATATGGCTGATCATAGCGATGAAATGGGTTGTAAATGAAATGACGAATACAGGCAGGAAGTCGTTAGAGTTTATGATCTAACTGATTGGAGGTAATTGCATTCAGAAGAATGTTATTCCAATTATTCAAACATAGTGATAGGATTTATCGGTTGAATCTCTGCATGGGAGTGGAATGGTCATAAGAAGAGGGACCGTGATGGCCGTTAGTATGATGACCGTTAGTCTGATAGCCTCCAACAGGCACACTTACTGAGTAGCCCTGGCCCTTGGGTCTATCGATATCGTAAGAATCGTGGTCTCCATGCAGGCCGACGAAGATCTTGTAGATCCACGCGCCCAGAAGAGCTCCGATGTATGGACCAACTAAAAGGAGTAATAGATACAGTATTTTTTAATGAAGTTATAGCGAACTCACCAATTCCAACCCACCACATCCAGCCACCCCTCCAGCTGAAATTAATTTGTATCGTCGTATCAAATATTGTCGAAATCCAATTGTTTGATGGAAATGAAAAATAACACTATTTTACATGTATAAAAACTATTAAGCGTGGATTAAAGACATGCGCATGTGTGTTCATTTTTACGCGTATGAAAATGCTTCATCTTTCATTTTCAACAAGTTATCGGACGTCCACAATAATCAAATCAATGATAGTTTGTTCAATCATAAAGTCAATTATCTCAATTTATAAACAACATGTTTTGTACTAAAGGACTATCAGGCCTTTGGTTTTGTTGGCACGATTTCAACTATTCTGAGCGTGAATCATCTCTTTGATCAGAATCAGAATTGGTTGCTTTCATGTATTCCTGTTAACCTTCGCCTTCTCTGCGCAACATATCATTCATTATCGCATTTGGTTTCGATTCCGAGAAAGACGAAAATAATGCGAGTTGTTTTGTGATAAACAGGTAGCAAGACTCACTATGTCACTTGATTTCTCGTCTTGTCAGTCTGTCATCTGGTGGTAAACCGCTCTTCTTCACTCTCATCTCTTCATTTTGCTCTCTGTCATATTCTCCCGCCAAATGCGCGATTCTTCATCGTAAGTAGATTGGAAAAGAAAACCGCGAAAGAATTCCGAAATTTGCAAAAGATCGAAGAGTGAACCCTCGTGATGAAGAGTGTTAGAAAAGATGAAAATTGACAGATCGAATGACAAATTGATTGTAGCGGAAAGGAAAGTGCATAATTGAAGTGAAACCCTTACTTGAAGGTCTCCAACCCATATCCAGCAGTGAGGAGGAAGCGACGAGGGCCGAGATCGCGGGCTGGATTGATGGCAAATGCAACGTTAGCACCTGAAAACATGAGATTTGAACAAAGAACTCATGAAGACTTAGATACTTCGTCATGTCACAGATAAAAAAAATCACTGTTGTTTTAGAAAAGTTATAATCGAATGCATTTTTAAACTTATATCTAGCTAGTGAATTTTGGTCGAGACATGGTATAACGATTAGAAGTATAGTTATTTTAGTTCATAAGTAATTCTTACCATAGGTCATAGCAACCTGCAAATTAATATTGCTTCTTAAAACGCATTAATCCTATATCAACGTACCAAAGTCATGATAGAGCCAATGATGACTGGAGCATATTGGCTAGGAATGCGGTTTCTCTTGTCGGTAACAGCGCAGATCAATCCAGACAACATGGCAGTGCCAATTATCTAAAATTCTAATTCTATCAAATTTCCTTTCTCGAATATTGATTGCCTGATCGAGCAAGCTGCCCCAAACAGACATGTGAGCAGGAGGGAAGGAAGTGAAGAGTCCGGCAGTGTCCTGAGGACCTCCGACTTGTCTGTTGCCTCCGTCAATTCTCCAGAGATCGTCTGTAAATTAGAATTTCATGATATGCCTTGCAAATATCTTGAAAACCATGATGTCCAAAGTAAGTGACAGCTGCACCCAAGTAAGCACCGATCAGCTGAGCAATTGTGTATGGCACTACTTTCCATACTGAAATAGGAAATTAAATTATTTTATCGTTTTGACTTTCATTTTATTGATATCATCAAGCGTTTTGGCTTTTTCTTGTCCGAATAGGCCCCTTTAAAAATAACTAGAAATCTTCTTTTTCTAATTTGATAGTAAATTTTTGAAGAAAAACATTTCTCCGATAGGATTGCCGCGAATATTCCTAGACACGTTCAGTGAAAAATATATTGTTAAAATAATGCAGGGATATAAGGTATACATTTTTTCTAAAAAAAATAAACTCCGGACAAGGTTAAAACAGCACGTATTTATTAACTAAATTGATACCCTACAATTTAGGTATCAGCAAAACAGGCATATATGCAAGTTCAATCAGGTTCAACATGATTTTTTTCGGCGAAATGGGCAAGAAAAATATTTACATCTCTTATGTTCTGATCTTCACGAAGTTTTTGAAATCGTAAAGTCATTATGGGAGGAAAGATGTCTAAATAAGAGGTGTTCGAAATTTATGTGCGTTTTTTCTCTCAAATAGTCTTCTAGGTAATTTTATTGATGTTCTAAACGTGAAATCATGACCCTAGTCATCTGAAACATTTTTCGGGAATTTCATTTCCCTCGAAACATATCTGGAACTGTTCATTCTCTGGAAAGAAAAGAACATTTATCATCGCACTTGCGATAAATTTAATTTTGGTTACAGCCCACATTTTGTTAAACTGAGAAAAATCGAAAAATTTTGTAATTATTCTTCCATTTCGATTTATTTTGTTTAAGTCATAATTTCTTTGTCATTTCTTGGAAAAAGGTCAATATTATAAGGTTCTCTCATGGATGAAAATATTGTAAATGATCTGAAGAACAGAATAAATTTATCCAATTTTGGTATTCGAGTTAAATTGGCAACATTTAAAATCGCCTTATGTAATTCTTCTTAGCTTTTTTTCTGACAAAATGGATACCTGGGAAGTTTCCGAGCACGAATTGTGCGAGGGAGATGGCTGGATTGAGATGAGCTCCTGACACGGAATTGGCCATGAAAACAGCGAACATAAAACCAATTCCCCATGCAATATGGCACGAAGTGCTGTTTCCTCCTGGCGCTGCCGCAGCCTGTACGTTGGCAGAATTACCGATGAACTGAATTAGAACTTGATTATGCAACTGGGAGGATCCTGAGAAGGACTTACAACCAAGAAGAAGGTGCCGAGGCATTCCGCCAGCAGCTCTCGGATCAAATCCTTCTTTATCCCCAATTTCTGTCGAATCTTTTCGCCTATTCGATTCATTCTAAATCACATCTTATCATTGATATTGGATAGACCAAAAAATTCGGAAAAAGTCAAAACATGTGCTGCCTAGTTCTTCGACATTAGCACATGATTGCATCGCATTTTCTTGTATATCATACCGAGAAAAACTGATTCAGTTAGTGATAAATGTTAAAAAGTGAAAGAGCGAAAGAACAGGGCATGGTAATAAGACATCGAAATCGTGAAAAAGAAGGAGGAAACGATGGAAAGAGCGGGTAAATTTGTGAGTTAAGGTCGAAAAGAGAATGGTAATGAAACGAGTTTCAAAGTAGAAAGAAAGGGAAAATAACGGGAAGGGAAGACGAGGACGAAGGACAGGGGGGAATCAACAAAAATCGCGCAGAATTGTAAAATAGGGGGGGAATGGCAGAGTCGAGGAATTGGGAATTGTAGATGAGAATGCAAATGCGACATGGAGAGTGGGGGAGAAAGGATGGGCAGATAGGAATGTGTAACGGCAAAATAGGCGATCGGCAATGCACAGCAGAGGTCGACTGTCGGTGAGTGGAAGAGTAGAAGGGGGAAGTCGAAAGGCAGAAAGGCTGCAGAGATGCCCCCAATTCGGGTGAATTCGAGAACGATCAGGCCAATTAGCGCGGAGTTGCAGTTTATTCAACGAAGATCAGCTTTCATACGATTGAAAGTTGATTTCATATAGCAAACCAGTATTATAAGATTTCTGCTGATTCGAGCCTTTTCACCGTCGACTTAACTTCGTGCACTTCACAATTTATGATTGAATTTTAATTTTCGAGACATACTGGGTGTATAAACTGATGTCTTCAACAGAATACCCCCTTTATTTTGGGTATTCTTCATCAAAAAATTATGAGATTTTCGGTATTAGGTAGCCAGATATCTAGCATTTTGCTCGGTATCACTTTTAATCATAACCTCATCCCAGTCCTCGTACAGCCATCTCCTTCCTGAAATGACAATCTTACTCTCTTAGTATTTTTCTAAAGTGTGTCTGTCTGTTTGTCTGTGCACGCTTAATGCTCAGAAACTAAGCAAAATCAACCTCACAAACCATATATGGATAGAAAGATAATTTCGTCTAGATGTGCAACGTAAGAAAAAAAACCCGGTGAAATTTGGTTCGAAAATGAGTACCTTTACCCAAAAATGTGGTTTCCCCTAGCTAATGGAAGAGATGATGTAAGCGGCGTTCAGGTTCTGCTTTCCTTAAAATTATGCGAAATTGTTTTTGCAAAAATTATAATACCTCAAAAGTTAATTTTCCTTCCAAAATTCCTCTAATTTTTCTCCAAATATTCAAATATTTTGTAAGGACTACACCTTCTGCGGATATTCAAATCTTTCATCAGAAATTTAAAATATGTAAATAAATTGTGGGGTAAATTTGGCATGAAATCAACCAAAATCTGTGTTGGATTTTAGAAACAAAATTTGAATAAACAAATTTATTTAGAATAGAAAGTTTTGATCTGAGTTGGAGTTGTTTCAAAAACATCAAAAATCGGAGTTGAAATGATTTCAGAAAGAAAAAAGTCTAGAGTCGAACTCAATTTTAGAAAATCACTAAAAATCTGTGCTGAGACTACTTTTGAAAAAAAATCATTTATTTTACTTTTTAATATTTTTGCTGTCTGTTTGTCCGTGCACCCTTAGTTCTAGAGTACAAAGCATCATAGACCCAAAATGTTATACATGCTTGGAAAGGTCTTTTCGTCCTGATGTGCAACGTAAAAAAACCTGATCAGTTTTGGTCCAAGGAATGGGTACTTTTACTCAAAAATCATTCTTTGCTTAAACGAAGGTGTGAAAAAGAGGGGAGCGAGGGAGAAAGAATGGAGAGAGAGACGCGAAGAGGAACAGCGCGACACGTGGGGAAGATTTAGAAAAGGAATAGAGAAGAAGGGTATGACGGCATGGTCGAGCAAATAGAATGGTGGTTCGTTCACAACTTGTAGCGGGTGTTCATAACTGAATTGAGTACGATAATGCGATCAAGCCCAAAAGTTTTTCGCAGAAGCTTTCAGAGTGGAAAATTTTGGTACTACCTTTCATTCGATTCCATTGCTTTTGTAATGTTTGATTTTTAAGCTTAGCATTGCAATTTTCGAAAACAGGTGGTTGCCCGAAGACTGGAATAGGGCTATATAACTGAAAAAGAGATACCAAGCAAAATGCTAGATACCTTGCCACCTAATCAAGAAACCTATGTTTTTATGAAGAGTATCCAGAATGGAGGAATTCCTTTGATGACGGAGTTGTTGGACACATATAATTAGGAATAAAATAAAGTTGGAATAAAACTTCCCCTACTCGCAAACTCGCAAAGTACTGCAGATGATGAATTTGACAGTTGGTTCCAGAAATTAACGATAGTTTAAACGCGAAACGTGGGTGGAATAATATGATATCGAAGAGGTGTTGGATTTATCCAGAAAGTGCGACTGAAACAACGATGCAAACTGGCAGTGCAGTGAATCTGACAGTCGAAATGATGCAACGCGAAACCGCGAGACAAGAAATCACTCGATTCCGCTCTCCCCTGCCAGAATCATTTGCATAATTCCCCTCTTTTCTCTAACATTTTTCCTTTCTCACGTTGAATTTTTCTCAAACTTTCCTGCAATGATCGCGAAAAGGTATAATTGAAAACACATACATAAAATAATGAAATATTCGCGACACAACATAAGAAAACGAAGAATAACATAAGTAACGAAGTTCTTTTTTCGGTTACATCGTTTGGTCAAACTTTAATCATTTTTAAATTTTAAATTGAATTTAAATATTTTTCCTTTATTTTCAAATTAATTTGAAATTTACGTTGAAATTATTCTTCAATGTCATTATTTCCTTTTTCAATTGGACGTGCTTGATAAAGATCAAATCTAAACTACATATTCTTCTCCGAATTGAAGGAAGACAGGCATGTCTATAAATACCACAAAGTATGACAGAAGCACGATTTTTTTTTATTTCTCTAAAATATAAAATTCAAATATTGCCTTGTTTTTGAGAAAGTTCCCCAGTCCATGCAAAATGTGTATTGGTGATTGAAAAATGAGGATTTCTATGCTCTTTTCGAAACTTGTTTAGTAATTTTTCGCATTTATCATGATCTCACTATAATGAGAAATTCATAACACTGTTTCCTTATAAAAATTGTGTATAAGAAACTGCTCAGAAGGGCGACATTTTCCATTTACAGAATCTTCTCCATAACAAGACGGTAATAGAATCTTTATTTATTCTGCAATATATACAATCTGCTTCTAAATATGTTCAATATATGCTATTCATCTATGAATTTCGTTAGGTGAATGAGAAGCTTTCACTGATATTCTGCAGAGAAGAGTTGTTTTCCCATGAAACATTAGAATTCGCGTCTGAAGGCATCATGAATCTGGGAGCATTCTGAAAGATTGATCTTCATTGATTTGATCTGCATGACCTTCATATTATATGTTCATAATCCAAAGAAATATATTAATTGTAATCGTACAGCCATTAGTCTGCTTATGTTAGCGAGAATTTCCATTCTAATGACGAAGCAACTTTTCATAACTATTTTGTGCATTATTCATCTAACTCCTGTATTTTGGAAATGTGCATCTTTGCTTGACATGTCGTGATTGCGTCATAACGGCAGTGTTGTAAACTAACAATAAAATAGCGAAGACACGGTCAGGTTAACAGCCTTGAAAAAGTTAATGGCACTGTTTTTCGCTTCTTTATGCATTAGTTGTCATGGCACAATTAAGAATTGTTTAGCATTATGCGCCAATAGTGGCTAACTGAACCAACAAATTACGTAATGACGAAATTATAAAATTTAACTTTTTTTTCAAATAATCATCTCTATCCTCAATCCCTCGCTTATTCCTAACTATGGAGTACGTTACGTAATCATTCGGCCATTTCGAAACCTAGCTAACCATTGGGAATGAAGGAGTGGCTGAATTTTCTGGACAGGAACAACGACATTGGCCATCGATGATTTGACCTGAAAAGACTCGTTCCTTTGAATTCTGAAAATAGAAAGCAAGGAATCATTTAGAACCGGTTGAAGTATTGTTTGAAGCAGGCAAAGACTGCTGCGTGGGCAGAACGTGAATGTGTGTAACTGGCTGGGATTGAGGCTGGGGTTGATCTCCTGAAAATACATGTTGAGTCTCCATTTATATTTAACTCTTCTTCTCTCACGATTTCAAAAATTCTCCTAAATAATGCAGCCATCACAAAGTAAAAATTAAGCAGGTAGCATCTTCATCTCTACCATTTTCAAATAAATGAACTAAATAACTAGGGAAGCCCTGCATGAGAAATAGAATTCTCGATGATCCAAAAATCTGCACAATATTCAAACTATCGTTACTTTGCAATCCAATTGCATCATTCGTCCTCTTCTCTTTCTGCACGCAGCTGATCATCGCCATTTGCACAGCCTCTTCCAATTCGGCTTTTGCCTGGCAGATGCAGGAGCGTAGTCGTGAGTGATCGCGATTCTTGCAGACGGACGTCGAGCGGAGGCTGTAAGATTAGAAAAAGGAAAATGGTATTTAAAAAAAATAAAGCAGGACTTCCTGAGACAGGTGCGAAGAGAGAAATCCCTGGAATAAATGAGCTGCAAGTAGTCGGGATTACGATCCAAAGTGTCGCGATAGCAGAGCAGTTCTGACTCCTGCAGCAAGCATGAACTGCTGTTGCTGATTGGTCTATCACATGGAGAATTTTTCAAAATAGTTTATTCATCATATCAACTTACATCTGTGTATGAATGTTTCCGCTGCCAAATAGATGACTTTTGAAATTCTAAACAAAATTCTCATTTTTTTCTAGAACAATAAACGAACTAACATCGACATGGCAAATTGCGAGAGCATCGAGAGAAGGTCGAGGTGAATTGAGTTCTGGCAAAGACCAGAGACGAGACGACAATTCCGAAGAGTAGATCGTTCGAAGATACAGAGCATCGTCTGATGGATAAATGCAAGATTTGCGATCAGAATGACGTACCGTCCACAAGAAGAGGAGCGAAGAAAGAGCGCTCTGATGCAAAGGGAGAACGAAGAAAGCAGGAATCCAGAGATGAACGGAAATGAACGAAGACGTCGGAGAAGGGACGCAGTGATTCTGAAATTTTTACTCTTGATGAAAGCTATGAGATAGAAAACCATCAATAGACGCTGTAGGAATTGCATTGGAAGCTCTCAGGGTCGAGAAGAAACATTTGTCGAAAGCAGTTCTCTCAGTTCGGCATCTAAAGTTGATTTTAACTTCAGAAGTTCAATTATTATTCTAGATCGTCTGTTCGATACAATGCATAGACTTGATAATGCACTATTTGTATAATCTCAATTAGGAGAAAGATAGAAAATTCAATTAAGTTCCAAATTCGATTTCGTTATATATCTGGTCTGAAAATAAAGACCGTCTTGTCTTACTCAGTTCTTGAAATGCAAAGTGAGAATGCAGCAGTCTGTAATTCGGCTATCTGCTGTTCTATCTGAATGCCTAATTTTAGAAGCTTCACTCATTTTGTCATCAACCTGCGCAACCGGCTGCCAACATGATTGAAGTTGTTCTGCACAGTAAAATTGAGACAGGACTGGCTAAAATGAACGATCAAATCAGCCATGAATATTGAGATCACCTGGATAAAAACTGATAAATGGAGAACAAGGATGAAAATGAGGATAGAAGTGTGCATGGCTATGGAAATGGAACGAAGTTGTGTAGATGGATAGACGGACAGGGGGAGGGGAATGGAATTGAAAGCAGAGAAAGCTGCCTGGCGGTTAGTTGGATGTCTATGAGATGAATGTCTGTTGCTGATTTGTTTGAATAGTCGCACTTCCCCCCTTGGCCCGGCCTTCACTCGTCCACCCACTTTCTTCATGCAATCCACACTTGTTTCTGCACACACGTTTCCAAATGAGAATTGGAGAATTGTGAAATAGACAAATTAGCATACACGTTATTGAAATATCGCATGGAACAAAAGGCGACGGCATTAATGCGAGAGGGATGTCCTGGTATAGCACTATCTATCAGAAAGTGAGGCAACTGCGCAAAGACCGGCCCCATTTCGACATCTTCTTTGTCATCTTCCTCAATCTGCTCGTCATCTGCCAGTTCATTCTACTCTTCATCAGGCAATTATCGTCGATCAGCAAACATGATATGAAAACTTGTAAAATAGTCACAATGAGCGAAATAGCATATGGAAGAGATTCTCTTTCTAGTATCCTTTTTTCAAAAGTGGCTACTTTTTCGATGGTTCGTGGCCATTTTATTGTTGATCGGAGAGAAAGTCGATATTCATTCCGCAATTAGAAATCAAATTTAGAGCGAAATAGTGAGTCGCGTCGAAGAGAAACGAATAACGTAGTTTTAAATATCGACGTTCTCTTGAGTCAATAATAAAAATTTACCAATGTCATGAAGCTCGTGAGGTTGACAAGATTATTGAATTTCAAAATATGAGTTTTCGACTGCTAAAAGTGCTAAATATCAGGACGATGTGTGACTTTTAGAAAATAAATAATCATTAGGCATCATGAATCTCGATATAAGATTTACGAAGATGCAAAGCCCAGTAGAATACATCCCTGGCATTAACGGAATAGCGTAACGCAAAATGACAAAATGCTTGCTTTTCATCCAAAATTATTTCAATTTCTATTGCGCTCCGTCACTTTTGTGTTTTGTAAAATACTAAGAAGCGTTTCGTCATTTCGTGTTACGCCATTCCGTCATAACGCCATTTAAAAACTGTCTGATTTTTCCATTCCTCCCTAGAATTCAACAACAATGATCTCTTTCAGTATCTACATCTATGTTTGCATCATTGTCGGTCACTATGTGCAGTATTCCATTCAAGTAATCATTGATCCATTCATTCAAAATAAATCTCTTGCTTTCCATTCAGGCAGCCATCTATTTATGCGTGTATTTCACTCTGATTCTGTTGTCAGTTTGGAGTCTGGTGGTCGCGCGAATTGTCGACGTCGCGAGGGTTCCTCACGATTACAAGGTTGTTCTTTAAACTATTATCAGGAAAATACACAATTAAATGCTGGAATAATGGAAATGATGAGATTTTTCCTAAAGATATTGTTACAATTTACCTTGACAATGAAATACCGTATTTTTCATGAACGCAGCATAAAATAATTCCATGTCTACTATATTATATCCATACAATATAGTAGATTTATTATAAAAAGCAATAAATTGATCATCGATTTACAATTCACTTTTGATCATTTCGTCCTTCTAATACTTTCCGCTTTTACTATAATAAAAAGTGAGTAACGAAGTGGACAAGACAGGATATACGAAGTGAATGGCAATATTTGCATAGTGAAAGTTTGATCCTTTCTTTTTTCCGGTTGCAGATTTTATTAGCTGCAGAAAGTTTCGTAATCTTTGAAAGTTCCTTGTTGGAGTGAAAACAATCTGACCTTCATCGTTGTATGTTTTGAGCAGGGATGTTCGCGGTGCGAAAAAAATCGCACCGCACCGCACCGCGGTGCGGTGCGCACCGCACCGCGAACATCCCTGGTTTTGAGGTTGACGAAGAAACAGACGCTGCCCTTCGAGTCTGCACTCCGATTGAAAATGGACGGGTAATTCTCGAGAAATCCACGAGGGAACAGGTAGAATTCATCCTGCAACGCATGAATGTGAATCGAATTCACAAAATTTCAAGAATAAAAGCTGATCATCACGAGAAAATCATCATAGAAACACTAAAAATAATTTTCGAAGTTTTAAATTTCCAGATCGAGCAGCAAATCAAAATCCTCGAGCGATTCTGCAACGCAATGGACATCGTCGTGGCTGAGTGCGATCACGTCGGAAGGATAAAGTCAGTCGAAAATAGAACTTAGAGTCGTAGGTTTAAAAAGACCGTAGGGGTTTATTGAGACAACGATCTTTTTACAGTACTGTTACTCTACAATCTTCTAAAACCTACGGCTTATTTAAAAATCGAAAATAGTTGAAGCAAAAGCTGATCTTCATCGCCATATTCATTGATTTTCTATCAGATGATGACATATCTGATTCTGAGCGATTATAATAGTCGTTTTTGCAGATATTGCTACGAATGCAAACACGTGAAGCCGGACCGTTGTCGGCACTGCTCGTCCTGTGGCAGATGCGTCATCAAATTCGACCATCATTGTGAGCATACTTTCGATCATTCAGTTATTGGTTTTCAAAAATTTTTTAAAAACGCATGAAATGTCAGACGATTTTTCCATTGCTTGTCTGATGAAATTTTTGATAAAATTCATTACTATTAAAACTGCTATTTGATGGACTGACGGTCCCTTTCTTTTTTCATACTATTCCAATCTATCTTTCCAACTTCCCAACTTCTAACTATAGACTCCATCAGTTAGTCATTTAGTTACTACCTATTTTACATATTTATGAGCTGTTTGACATCCAGCATCTATCAAT
>LIAE01008136.1:12564-26945 GCA_002287525.1 Diploscapter pachys | reverse complement strand
TCATCTTCCATCTCTACTTTTGCAGGTTCCTTTTGACATCTTTCGAGGGAGTGGTCCGTTATTTCACCAACCAGGAATGGGATAAGGAAGCAGGCAAATTTGCAGCCATCATTCTCGTCGGAATCCCCTTCGCAATTTTCGGGTTTTCAGTTTCTGATTTTCAATGTTCAATTTGCAATTTGCAGTTATTATCCTCTCGGCGAGTTGCTCAGGTTTCACTGGGAACTAGTCGAGCTGAACGAAACAACCTGCGAGCAGGCAAAACCTGCTATTCTCAGGTGATAAAACTTTTAAAAGAATTTGACAGCATTTTAGTTATAAAATTTTAGATAATTTCGGTAAAAACTAGGCGAAATAATTGTTGATACAACAAAGATTTTCTGGATAGTAAATGACCGAATGACTGCAGATTCGACAATATGGCTGATTACAACATGGGCAGGGCTGCCAATTTGAAGAAGATCTTCGGCTGGGGACTATGGCTTGTGCCACTCCCGACTGATACGGAGGATGGAATGCATTATGAAATACGGTAATTGAAAAAAGAAACTTGAAATACAACTTGGGAATAACAAATCATGCGAACTCATACTGTGAGAGGAGCTTTTCAATACCATTTCTCGCCCAAAATTATTTTTTATCATTGCGATTTAAAAATATTTTATGAGAAGAAAATAGGAACAATCGCTTGCAGATATGTGGATCCGAACAATACGAGTCGCTTCAAACGAGTGGAAATAGACAACGAAGATGCAGCAGAGACAGAGAGATGACGCAACGGAGTAATTAGGCAACTAAGTATGACGATTTAAATTACCTGCCTTCAGATCTTAGCCCAATCTGTTAAGAGCCATTCCACGAATAATCAGAACAACCGTCAAAGGGGGTCCGGACAATTGCAAAAGTATCCCGGGTCCTTTTTTGCGAACGATCACTCCATCTTATCTTTCATACTTGCCTTCCTACAGCCATTTCTTCTAAACAAATCTCAAACGACAATCATTTCTTCTATTTCCTATCCTAAGATCGATTTTTCAGCGTCTTTATTGGATGTCTTCGAGAGTTGTTTGTATCATGTGCATTGAAATTACATTATTATTTCACATTTTATTGAATAAAATTTCTATATGAAATCTGAGATTATTATAGTCAAGCTTTATTTTATGTTAATTTTCCGACGTCTCGCCATTCATTCGTTTGTGGATCGTATTCTTCGATTGAATTACAAAAATCTCCTGTATATTCTTGATCTCTAAATTAACAAATATTTCGTATAAAGATATGCAAAATCCCAACTCACCCTCCGATTGCATACAATTTCTCGTTAGCGACAATGAGCGAATGACGACATCTTGCATAATTCATATCAGCGATTCGAGAAATTCGACTATCGACTGGAGCTGAGGGCTCGAAACACAAACAGGATTTTAGTACATCAACAGCACTAAATATATACTGATACATTACTTATCATACAAAATTAACAACTTCGCTCCTCCAGTTATGTAAATTCTTCCATTTAACGATGCAACTCCGAATAAATCTAGTCTTTCTGGAATCTCTCCAATTTCAATCCATTCTTGTTCATCGTCTGCTAATCGATATATCTTTCTACTTTTATGACCGTCAATAACTGAATATCTATAATTATAATAATGAATATGTTATAATATGACCGTATAAAATTTCATCGCATATTATTGTTTGAGCATATTTAATTGGAAGAGGAAAAGCAGGTCCTGTTTGCCATTTTCCATCTATTAAAACCTGAATAAATTATTTCATGGATTTTCACTCGATCTTCTTACATCAACTCGATTCGTATCTGTCCATGTTTTAGTATAGTATCCACCCAAATAATACAATCTGTTTTTAAAATAAGCGACAGATGCAAAAAGACGCCATTCAGGAGGAACTGGACCTGTAAAATTCTTTGAATCGATCATTCATGGATTTGTGGAGCAGACCTCTTGAAATTTGTCGAGTATTCAAGTCATATATGAGACGTTATTTATAAAAATCGAGTATGAGGTGGTACCCAAGAAATCGACCCTCAATATTCGAGCTAATATTTTGTTCCTGGGGGTTTTCGACTACGCTGATGACGAATCTGACGGTTAAAACCCGATCCGACCACTTGTTCCGCATGTTCCGGAAGGTCCGCATCTGGTAGTTTCGAAAAATTCTATTCTCGTTATTCGGCATGGGAAAAATTCAAATTTAGTATCAAAATGCTCGGAGAGACCAGCTGAGCATGATTCTGAACAGATCTCGTCGAAATGACACCGAATAAGGAAGTTATGATGAACATAGTGAAACATAAGGAAAATGTCATATTGAATTTTTTGCTTTTCTAAATTTTTTATTTTTTAGAAGTGCCAGGTTCCGTGAGTTATTTATATTGGGAAGTAGCCCAGGTCTTCTAGTTTCTGAAAAACTTGACCGTTTCTCTATAGACTGCCCGCTAGAGAAGAAATGCCACTTCTTCGAAGAGTTGTCGTGACTCATTTTTGCCTAGTTTGATTTCAAAAATTCATAACTTCCATAATTCTAAGCCAAATTCGATATTTATTTTTTTATTGAACAGCATTTAGTCCATAGATTGTTAGACAATAAAAGAAGAATTTTTCGAATACCAGTTTCTGCAGAAGTGCGCACTTTTCGCGTCTTCATTGCGTATTTTTCAACCTGTCCTGCGTTTACGCGTAAACGACGTTGGAAAAATCCGCCCTTCCAGTATTTTGCGTAGATGGACATGGTGAACAATTTTGTTCCAGGAGTGATTTTGAATTCATTATCATATGAGCTCCAGAATTTTTTGAAGTTCAATGGCTAATTATCGCAAAATGCCTTTAGGGCAGTAAATTTCAAAAATTCATATCTCTCTGTGTATGCACATTTTAGAATAAGTTCTGGAACAAAGTTGATCAACTTGAAGAGCTCTACAAGATTTCATGAAAAACTCCGACGTTAACTCCCATTACCCTTGTAAACACAGTACGGGTATATAGGGTAACTTAGGGTAATTTTTTCCTATTAAAATTAATTTCTAAAAATTTTCTCTATATTTAGAATTTATTCTCCTACTCAAGATCTACAAAATAAAAAAATAATCATGAAATTTAGTCTAATATATAGGGAGATATGAATTTTTGAAATTTGCTGCCCTAAAGGGACTTTACAATAGTTGGTAGTTAAACTTCAAAAAATTCTAGAGTGCATACAAATGTGAATCCGAGGTTGATCCTGGAATAAAGTTGTTCGCCATATCATTCTACACAACATACTGGAAGGACGAATTTTTCCAACGTCGTTTACGCGTAAACGCAGGACAGGTTGAAAAATACGCAATCATGACGCTAAAAGTGTACATTACCGCAAAAATCGATATTTTAAAAAATCTTATTTTATTACCTAATAATTTATGGATTAAATTCTGTTGAATAAAAAAATAATGATCGAATTCTGTTTAGAATTATGGAAGTTGTGAATTTTTGAAATCAAACTAGGCAAAAGTGAGTCATAACAACTCTTCGAAGAAGTGGCATTTCTTCTCTAGCGGGCAGTCTATAGGAAAATGGTCAAGTATTTCAGAGACTAGAAGACCTTGACTACTTCCCAGTATAAATAACTCATGGAATCCGGCACTTTAAAAAAAATAAAAATAAAAAGCGAAAAATCGATATGACATTTTCCATATGTTTTACTATGTTCATCGTAACTTCCTTATTCGGTGTCATTTCGACGAGGTCTTTTCAGAATTGTGCTCAGATGGTCTCTGCGAGCATTTTAATACCAAATTTGAATTTTTCCCATGCCGAATAACGAGAATAGAATTTTTTGAAACTATCCAATGCGGACCTTCCGGAACATGCGGAACGAGTGGTCGGATCGGGTTTTAACCGTCAGATTCGTCATCAGCGTGGTCTAAAACCCCCAAGAACAAAAAACCAACCCGAAAATTGAGGGTCAACTTCTTAGGTACCACCCCCCTTTATAAAAAACTCGATTTTTATAAATAACGTCTCATATTTCAACTGTCTTATCATAATTGTTAATTCCAAAAATCTAAAGTCAAAGAAATTATTCAAAATAAAGAACATAAGAATTTACTTTATTCTGTGTAGTTACTACTTCAAATGACAGATAACAATTGCGGAATTTTGCAACTTTTTCGACTGAGCAGGTAAATGAATTGAACAAGCATATTCTTCCTTCATTATCACTTTGATACTCAACTAAATTATTACAAATCGTTTCAAAGTCTCGTACTTAGCTTTCAACATTATTTCTTACGATAGAATAAATTTCTCCTTTCGAGTGCCATCGGCAGATGTTTCTTGATTATTTGCATCGTTCGCTTGTTAGCCCAGGCCAATTGTCCCAGGTCTTTGAATTCGGGATATTCGCAGATCAACAATATAATTTCGACTGGTAAATTGGCTAACATCCTTGTTAAAAGACCTGAACAATCACCATAGTGTTATTTCAAAATGGAAATAGTAAAAGAGTATTGATTGAATGAGGGAGTCTGCAGTTAATCAGTTTGAAATTGATCATTGAAGAAAGTAGAATGAAACTACTAAATCTCGATGCTTCGCAATTTTTATCAGACTAAAATCGATTCCTAAATACGGCTTATCATTTAAGACGCATTATTTATAGGGCTCGAACAACGTTCAAAGAGGCTTGGCATTTGTGCAAAAGCCCTTCTACCGGGATATGGCCCATATGGGTTGAATTCGGATTCAAGAGACTTTTGCAATTGTCCGGCCTTTGTTCGGGTTATTCAAAGAATGCGTCTTAATAAAAGGTATGGGTTTTCTTAATTCCTATTTATCTGTGTATGTGAGATTTGATAACAATCATTTAATTGGCATAAATATTTAGAAAATAAATCTTTATAATAGTGAAAAATTAAAGATCGATAATTTGAATAATAAGAGAATATTTGAAATTAGCTTAGGAATATTCATACAGAGCAGTTTTTAACTGGACTAATTTATGTAAACAATGAAATGGGGGTTTATCATTATCAATAATATTTCGAAAATTCTTTATCCTTTGCACATGGTTTCATCGTCTCATATACGTGCATGAAAAGCTAAAATTAAATTATTTACTATTCTACCGAGTTATCTTAAAGAATCTACCAAAGGAAATCGGGACGCAAAATAATCCCAGAATTCAGGTGCATTAGGACTAACAAATTCTTTCTTTAGATCATTACTCCATCCATCATCATGTTCCACCTCATTTCGAATGAGTCGCAATAAATCGCGAACAGATGTAGTATCATATGGAAGTTTTCCTTTCTTATTCCTTCTAGAATTAAGATCTAAAATATAATTCGTGAAAATATTTAACTGATGTAATGAAGTATGACATAATTCGTCACCTGATATACAAAATATCTTAACGAAATTTACGAAATACCTAAAGAAATTTTCAATGTTTTAGAGCTTCCATAATTTTTATGATAAAATTTAATTCATTATTTTCCTTGCAGCATTTCTAGTTTTTGAAGTTCGGTAATTGGCATATATGATAACAAATTATTGTTTGAATAATAACCAGTGATGGTTATTAAAATAATGAGAATAAGATTGAGATGGTTTTTTCTTCAAAACCATAGAATTTAGTAAATAGTACGAAAATATTATGGAGATTACTATTAAATATCTCTTAAAAGAGATTTACAAGCGAGATTTCAGAAGTGTTAATCGCCAAATTTTCTATTTTTTCAGGGTAGGTGTATTCGAGGACCCTGATCAGGAATCCGTTGTCCAAAAGTGCAATGGAAGCCTCCTTGACTATTTAGGGCGCGTTCAGACTCTGCTAGCGCTAGCAATAGCAAAATGATGATATAGTGGGGAGAAAGAGAATATTGTCTTCTTTTCTTCACACATTTCGTTTTGCTATTGCTAATGCTAGCAGAACCTGAACGCACCTTTATATCATCAATCATGTCTACATTAGGGATGAAATAAAGTGTGAAAATGGAAGAATATGAGAAATTCTAATTCTGAAAACGATTTTATAATCAATTTTGTATATGTAAAGTCAAAAAGGCTTCCATGCACTTTTTAATAACAGATTCGTGATCAAAGCTCTCGAAAATCACTATCCTGAAAAGAATCAGCCAATTTGGCGATTACTGCTTCTCAAGGTTCCCTTGTCAGAGGAAAAATTTTGCAAATTTTTAAAAATCCCAATTGAACTGATTAGATAATAGGAAAGTTAAGGCGCGCCAAAAAGTTCTGCACCACACCATATTAAAGAGTAAATAAAGCACCATTTTTGAGTGCATCAGACAACACATCCCACCAATCGTTATTGATGATAGTTGATTTATTCTTCTCAAGATTGATAATAAGTCGATCAGTATTCTTCAGTGATCTAAGTTGATTATAGCATACCTGAAGCGTATCTTTAGATTCTTTATAAATTTATTAGGATATTCTAGTTATTAAAATTACGTGAATAAAGTCAATTCGTTTTTTCGTATCCCAAAAAAATGGATGAATATAAATATTTGTGACTGTGGGGCGTTTATTCGGACGATATGATGTCATTTTCTTAATTAATGATCTGGCTGCATCCGCATCTAAATTGCTATAATTGTCATAAACTAAATAGTTATCCTTAGAATGTTCCACAATTTCATAATCGAAGTTAGGAACTGGTTACTTCTCTTAATCAAAAATTATTAGATCAAAATTATCTAGTATATTATTTCAAAAATAATAATTAATTTCCTACCTTAATTTCTTTATCAAAATTTAGCAATCATGATAAGAAGTCATAATATCAATATTTTCTATTAGAAATATTTTTAAATTCGTTAAAAATATAGAAGAATTCATATTAGTATTTCAATTTTTACGAGGATAAATGGTACAATTAGAGACCGCAAGTGAGTATTGAAAGTGAAATGACTGATTCGTGAGTGATAGATCATTAAAAACTTCAAATATTTTGTATTATCTTGTCAACCTCGTAGTATTTTCAGTCGATACTCATTTTTTTCACACATTTTAACGATTTTTTACGCGAAAGTTAATACTCATCATGAAAAGGGATCAACTACGAAGTTTCTAGGAATTTAATTTTCTATCAATTGATGCCCGTATTGAATCATTTCTTTCAAAGATAATTACCCCAATTATGCGAGCTATCCACTTATTTAGTGCAATATCTAAAATTAGTGTCAGAAAAATTGACAAAGTTTTCTATCCGCAAAAGAAAAAATATGCCCGATTTCAATGAAAATGCTTATTTTGCTGGCTGGAAAGTAATACTGAAAACTGTTCGATGAATAAATTTCAAGACTTTCAATGCAGCTGCGGTCTCTAGGTACAAGAGAGATTCTTACCTGGTAGTTGATTAATATTATCCAGAGAATAGGTTCCGTTTTTACTGTTTTCAGTCTATAAATACTTCGTGTTTGTAAATGTCCTACGAAAATGTGTTGGCCCACAAATAATATTAAAATTTGGTAAATGACAAAATGCATCACTATTTTAAGAAAAAATTATATGGCATATTAATTATTCTTATCAAATTAAATAAATTTTTTTGAAATCGACATAAAATGTCTGATGATAGCTTCAAATTACAAACTGCATCATTTTAAACATCATAACAGCAATGTATTTAGAAATAATGTGTATTTGCGTACCCTAGTATATGGATTTTTGTCTCCAAACGGATGACTACCTCTTGTTAAAACATAATAATATAGGCAACCAAGCGAGAATATATCCAAAGGAAAATTCTAAAATAATAATAATTCTTTGACATAACGAAACATCGTTTGCGGTTAAATAAAGAAAATATATCCTTATCTCTCTCTCAGATGGTACAGCAGCCTCTGGGGCTGACCATCCAATAGTTCCGACTTGGTCAAATGTAAAAGCGGAGGCTGTCACATCTGTATCCGGTTTGATATATTTACTTATTCCAAAATCAGTCAGCACTACACGATGCTCATTATTATCTTCCGCGAACAGGACATTATGAGGCTTAAGGTCTCGATGGACTGAAATATTGATCATTTAAGTGTGATATCAGCGAACAATTGAAAACAAAATTTTTCCATAGCACAAATTCGTAGAAAGTATGTTTATGACTTTTTTATTAGATCATTATCTCGGAATCAGGCATGTCACCAGAAATTTTTGAGGCGTATGTCTGGATCGGGTCTGCCAAGATTAAAAATTATCGTAACCCCACACAGACACATTTTTTTGTGAAAAACAAACTACTGCATAAGAAGCAGCATCAAAAACTGAACAAACCATATAAAAATCAACACGATCAGCGGACTACTCTTCCGCTCTCTTTTCTAATAGTTTGATTTCCACAGACATTTATTTTTATAAAGGGTTTTCTCATAAAATTTACCAATATTCATTGAATGCAGATACTTCAGTCCTTCTGTAGCCTGCCTGAGAATTTCGACGTCTCCAATTTTTATCCTTTTACAAAAATTTTCTTCCTTAACGTATTTTTCCAATGACCCCTCGCATAATTCCAAAGCTAGATAAGAATGCTGCAAATGATCTTCTTCCTGAAAATATAATTATTGACGCGCAAAAAACGGATAATTCAAAATCAAATTTACATGAATTAGCAAAGATATGTTTGATTTATTCGCGAAAATAGCGTGCACAGTGAAGATGTTTGGTGTACCATACAGACTGTTTCTCTGGTTTTCTCTCGTTTGCGATAATCAGTTTTTGCGAGTCAACAATAACAACATTGATGATAGAAATCGCCATGAATGAAGAAATATATTGCAGAAAAGCATAATTACGCGAATTATTTCGAAAAAAGAGGGTGCGAGATAGTCAAAGGGTATGAAAGGAGAGAAAAGAGGTTTGCGTTATTTTTCGAATTTAAACAAGTTTTCTTAGTCTTTTTCGCATGGATAATTTTAATAATATATAGAATAACATTTGGCACAAATGGTTTAGCGGTAGAGTGCGTTTTCGTGCCTAAATTTTCGTCACCAAGCCATTTATTTCTGATTAGGATCCAAAAATCTAACATTTAGCAAAAGCGCCGGATTAAACAAAATTGAAGGCAGATTTAGGATCCACGCACCATACTGAATTCAAAAATATAGTTTTTGTGATCAGCGTTTTTATTTTATAAAATTCACTTGCGACCTCTAATTAAGATCATATTTCATCTATACCTGATGATAAAATCTTATGATATTTGAATGCCTATCTGCCATTTCCAGATTTGTTTTCTCTCTTCTGACCCTAAATAAGAATTGAATTTATTAATTTTTCAGAGCTTACATATGGTAGGCATCTTTCAACGTAGATGGTACAATTTTAACTGCAACATCTCGATTGCCAAATTTTCCCCTAAATGATTCCATTATAATTTAGATGAGTAACGAAAAACCATTTTGCCGCATCCTCACTAACTGAAGAGCATGCCTTTCTATTTTCAATCACTCTAGTTCTTAAAAATGCTAAATTTTCAATTTCCCATAACTCATTTCTAATCATTATAATAACATCAAATCAATAAGTATATTGAATATTTGCGCGTTATATGAAATTATAAGATGCTTTTTCCGATGATCTGAGTTGAGAATATATATTTCTGGCATTTTAGAGGATGCATTCTCCTAGATATACCCTTCAATTAGTGATGCTCTTCAATTAGAGAATATGGTATCATACGCTTACATAAACATTTTCACAACGTACTTTTCTTCCCCTTTTACGCTATATGCAACAAGCGAAAAGAAAAAAAAGGAAAAGAGAAGGAGAGTCATGTAACGTTGTGATTTTATGTATGAGCATTATCAGTTCAGTAATATCAATCAGTCCTAGGGAGGACGATCGTCAGAAATCCCTTGCGACCTACCCCCTATATATTTTCTTAAGAATCTTGTATCTCTAATCAATCAATGATGTAAACTTTCAAGTTTGCGACCTACCTCGCCATACAAAATTTTCCCTCTGCGACCTACCCCCCATAGATTTTTTTCGTCTGACGAAAGTGCTCCCTAGGTCTGATATCAATAGAATTGGAAATAATTGATTTTTATGCAAATTTGGAAAAAAAAATATTAATTCAATTTTTAAGCTTAGGTAGATTACGCATAAGCGTAGTGTTTACAAATAGTGTTTCAATGTAAAATGATAAATTATCAACTAACTTATAAACAACTGTTCCGCGAGAACCGTCTCCCAGAAGAGCCTTTTTATTATAACGCAAACTTTTGATTTTAATCCAATCATCTGACTCTCCATCTTCCTATATTACAGAGTAATTAAAATGGCGAAATGTCATTCTCAAATACAGTACTGGACAAAAGATAGTAAACAGTTTCGCCAAGTGACCAATCAAACCAATTAGTGTGAGGTATGAGCCCAAATACTTTTTATGGAAAGCAATTACCTTCGTTTAGATAATTACTTTCCATAAAAATTATTTGGGTTCAATTATCTCAGACTAATTGGTTTAATTGATCACTTGGCGAAACTGTTTACTATCTTTTGTCCGGTACTGTAGTGTTATTATTATAATAAGACAAGATTCGGAGACACTTTGCGGCCACCCGAGTCTAGAGGCTTGCTGCGCATGACCTCCAAGTTCAAATCTAGCACATTTAATAGAATATTTTATTTAAGTCTATTTGATTTTCTTAACCCAAACCTAAACACCTGGACCTAACTAGAATTTTATCCTCCAAAGACAGGTTATTAGCGCTTTTTCTATATTAAATTTTTGAAGACAAATTCATAGAGCAGTTTGTCGTCACATGGGTTTTTCTCGAAGATAAAGCGATATCGAGGAAAACTGTTCTATGCTAATGCCTGTCTTAACGAAACAGAGATTAGTAAAAGTGGAAATTCTGAAGATGACTTCCAGAGCCGATATCTTCCCTTAGAATTGTTTCTATGAAAAACAGTAAACTGCTACATGATCCATGCACCCTAATCGTTATTTCGAATGGAGTGCCATGAATCTGTTTTCACAAATGAAAAACCCACTTGCGCCTCTAAGTGAAAAGTCTCATTTCAAATAGGTGAGAATTTAATAATTTCTAACTAATAGTACTTATATTAATTTACTTCTCCAACTATTTTCCATCTATTCACTTGTGGATCGTATTCCTCGATTGAATTACAATAATTTATATGAGAAGAGTTTTGAAGTCTTAAGTTAACAAATATTTTGTATAAAGATGGAAAATCTCAGCTCACCCTCCGATTGCATACAATTTCTCGTTAGCGACAATGAGCGAATGACGATATCTTGCATAATTCATATCAGCGATTCGAGAAATTCGACTGTCAACTGGAGTTGAGGGATCGAAACACAAACAGGATTTTGATGCTCTTCCTTCCCTAAATATATAATGATACATTATTTATCATACAAAATTAACGACTTAAATCCTCCAATTATGTAAATTTTTCCATTTAGCGATGCAACTCCGAAATAACCTCGTCCTTCTGGAATCTCCCCAATTTTAACCCATTCCCGTTCATCGTCTGATAATCGATATATCGCTTCACTATTTTCTCCATCAATAACTGAATATCCATAATTACAATAATGAATATGCTATAATGTGACCGTATAAAATTTCATCGCATGTTATTGTTTGAGCATGTTTAATTGAAAGAAGAAATGTAGGTCCTGTTTGCCATTTTCCATCTGTTAAAACCTGAATTAATTATTTATTATTTCATGGACTTTCATTCGATCTTCTTACATCAACTCGATTCGTAACTTGATATGTTTCAGGCCCCTTTCCACCCAAATAATACAATTTGTCTTTGAAATAAGCGATTGATGCATATTGACGCCATTCAAGAGGATCTGGACCTGTAAAATTCTTTGAATCGATCATTCATGGATTTGTCGATAAGACCTTTTGAAACTTGTCGAATATTCAAGTCATATATTTCAAATGATTTATTTTCGTAGCTAATTCCAAAAATCTGAACTTTGAGAAATTATCCTAAATAACGAGCATAAGAGTTTACTTTATTCTGTGTAGCTGCTACTTGATATGACTCATAATAATTGTCGAATGTTGCAATCTTTTCGACTGAGCAGGTATATGAATTGAACAAGCATATTCTTCCTTCATCTTCATCATTATTTGAATATGAATCTAAATTATAATAAGTTATTGAATATTTTATTCCGTTAAATTTATTCTTATTTCTTACAGTAAAACAAAATTTTATGCGAATTATTGCTATTCCAGGATAATTCAATCAATGGCATCGCGATTCGTTTCTGAAATTATCACTTCTATTTTAGTAATGAATTATTTATTTTCAAACCTCCAAAGCATCTGCAATAATTGCAGTTCCATGAACTACTGCCTCTTCGGGATTGGCATTGTACCTCAATCTTGTCTGACCAAATTTATGCGACAAAAGATCTTGAATTTTTGGAATTCGAGTTGACCCACCAACCAGAATCTATGAATCTCATATTTATATTCAGTGAAAAGTATACCAGAGTCTTGTTTTTTTCTAATAATAAAATTACCACATTGTCAATTTGTTCTGCCGAGATTTGTGCAGTTCGTAGAGCCTTTTCAACCATTTCCATCGCTTTATCGAATAAATCTTCGCAAAGTTGGTTGAAGTTAGATCGCGAAATTTTCACATCCACGATTGTATCGTCATTAATATCCAGCTGCAAAATATGAACTCCATTTCAGAATCAATACAATTAACATTTCTTACGTTAACATTGCACGACTCAATTTGAGATGATAGAGATTCCTTCGCTTCTTTGCACGCTCTCCGTAATCGTTTCATCAACTTTGGGTGTCGTGACATATCATAGTTGTTCGATTTTTTGAATTCTTCGATTACGTATTTCATTATTCTTTCGTCGAAATCTTGCCCGCCTAATTGATATCATTTACAAGCTATAAAGTAAGTGGCGTAACAACAAACCTAAATGAGCATCACCACACACTGACTTCACATCAAATTTTCCGTCTTTAATTTCCGCGATACTAATATCTAGGGTCCCTGAAAATTTCAATCCATAAATAAACACATAATATTGCCATAATCATCAAATGATCGGAGTCAATTTATTTTTTTAATTGTCATTTTCTAATTGTCTTATATCAATTCCTTGAAGGTCTAGATCTTTTATCCTTGACGATGATTTACATATTAAATTTCAACTCTCTTCCAAAGCAACATAATATCCAAATATATTCTAACCTCCTCCAAAATCGAATACCATAATCGTTGAGTTAGGTATCCCCATTCTGTTGTAATAAGCAATTGCAGCTGCCGTCGGTTCCTCCAGCAGATATTTCAGATCGAGTCCAGCCATTTGAATCGCTCTTATCGTCGAATTGATTTGGTCATTATTGAAGAAGGCAGGTATTGTAACAACGGCGCCAGTTACTTCTTTATTTAGATATCTCTGAACAAATATCCTAGCTTTCACTATAAAATCATCATTATTTACTTCGGCTGTAGCCTTTAATTTCTTCAAAATTTCCGCCAAAACTTCTTCTGCCTTTATAAACCGTTCGTTTGCTTTTCCTTTGTTCAACACATATCCACAAACATCCTAAAATTAGCGTTTTGAAGAACGTTATGAATATCTTGAACATCTTACATCTCTCGTGTCGACGTTAAATGTGCGAAGATTTTGATTTTGAGCAATAGGCAAATCAGCCAGAGATTTCCAGCCAATCAAACGTTTTGAATCTATTTTTAGTTAATTTTATCACAACTCTTCAGAAATATAATTTTTCTTACCATATAAAATATTCGACGGATCTGTATTGCAGTTCAGAGCAAAATTACCTACGAAAATTCCCGATTCACAATACGCGACTACCGAAGGAATTGTTCGCTTGCCTAAAATTTGAGAATATTCTTAGAAAATAGTAAAAACAGACCATCGTCAGAAATAATCATAACGGGTTTTCCGTCTTCAATCACGGAAACATACGAATATGTTGTACCCAAGTCAATGCCGATGTACACCATTTTTATTCTTTAATTGTTTTAAATTAAAAATGTATACTGATTTAGGGAATAAATCATACATTCATGTATAAATGAATAAAAAATCAATAATCATTAGAAGCAAGAAAGCAAACTTATATTGAATGAAAATTGATAAGAGAGTAATAATATCGAATCTTTTGCGAGAAAAAATCTTATCATAAAATTAGTAATTTTGAAAAATTATCAGGAATTAGAAATAAATAAATGAAAGGATTTGGTTGGATAACAATTTTCTGAATTTCGGATGCCATCAAAATGTCATCTCGCATTCAAATGAGACAAGATCAGGAGGAAGAGAGAGAGAGAGTAAGAAGTTTTCATTTTAATAAATATTTTAAA
>LIAE01008134.1:16495-31697 GCA_002287525.1 Diploscapter pachys | reverse complement strand
CAGTTTTCCCCAAGAAAAAAGAAAAAGTGTAACAGAAATTATGGTTCAACCTAATATTTTCAGAGATGAAGAATTACCACCATCGGCTAAAAATTGGCCATAAAGTTCTGAGAACCCCAGATTATGTCTAACTGAACCATTTATCAAATGGAACTCTCACTTTGACCGAAGTAAACTTATGCAAGGTGCTGAATGAAAACGATGAATAAAATACCCGAAACTACTACGCCAATAAATCACCCTTTCTAATTGATGTTATTGTGAGACCAAAGATAGCCCTAATTAGCCATATTTTAGGAAAGCCATTTTGGTGGTGGGTTGTATTATCAATGAACGATAGCTTGAGACGAAATAAGTGATGAACAAATTCGAATATGCAAAGTGTGCATTGCGTATGTGCAAATAGTCATTCGCCACACTCCTTGAATGTAGTGTAATAGCGTAAAGTCTGCTGCTGCAAACAGTGCGCTAATTCCCGCGCATCAAAAGTCTGTGTCATTTATTTCGCCTCAAGTATCGGTCATTGACAATAAGCGAATCATAAAATCTTCATGCTTAGAAACAAAATGACGAAGTTAAAATCTTTGATAGTCCGAAATCTACGATGAAAATAGTCCTTTGTTAGCATCATGATAAACATAAAACTATAAAATCGGAAATTTAAAACAGCAAAAATGAACGTCATATGCGCATTTTAGGAAATTGTTATCTTTCGAGATCATAAAAAAGATTAGAACAAAGGGATAAGTGCAAGGACATCATTTGAAGTTGTAAATATTGCGAAGGCTAAAATTTGCAAATTCAAAGAGTAATTCCAAGATTTTTTAGCAAATGTCAAATCTCTACTTTTTCAAAATACCATAAGTCCCTAAATTTATCTGAAAGGAAATGAACTTTGAAAGATATAGCGCTAAATTGCAGCAAACGTGCAAAATAATATAACAAAGAATAATTATCGGTGAAGACTTTGAATAAGAGTTGAGTGTAATGTCAAAGTCGAAAAAATAGAACGATGAGTGGGTTTCATTTTTAATCATCCGAGAAAAAGTTCTGTTTACTCTCGGTAAAAAAAAATGTTGCGAAATCTATGGAATGATGCCTAAAAATAGAAAATATTTGATTTCGATATGGGGATGTAACATTTTTAGGAAAAGGGGCTTTGCTATAATTTATAATTGATTCTACTTTTTCAAGAGCGTAAAATTTTAGATTCCGATCAAGATTTTTAGCATGTTCAATTAAACCGTAGCAAGAAAATTCAGATATCAAAATCCATTTTCATAACTTTTGTCTGGACCAAGATTAGACAGATATTTTTCCCGAGATTTTCAACCTCCGTGAGAAATTCCCGGTTTAAGTCAACACATTCTGGAGGCAAAAATGGCAAAATCTTTGTCAGCGCGCACTGTTGTGGTTAGACCGCGAACTTTGTGTCGCCCGTCGGATTTTTTGGGCGCTTTTCGGCTAAAATTTGCTTCGGATTTCACGTGTTGTGTGTGTTTGAATTGAGGAAATTCAAGCCAACAATCCACGCCGAGTGATTTTTGCAGGCAAACTCGAAAAAAATAGAAACTTTTTTCTTCTAAGTTTTCTTTCCGTCATATGTTCGAGGTTCACAGAGAGCTTTAGAACAAGGTTGTTTATCCTGGAAAATCGGAGATAGTTTGATCTCAAATCTCAAAAATACTATAAACAGGCCGAAGACAATGCTTCATGTCTAATGAATTTTTCTAAAATAATTTTCACATTCCCAATTTAGCGAGGTATGTAGGTGGTAAAATCAGCATACTGAAAGAAACTTCTCAAAAGTATTGAAATACGACCTTTGCTCATCATAGCTCACAAGCTGATATCAATTCAGTATGAAATGAATATGATATCATGAAAATCAACAAGAATATTCGCCCAAAATAGGTAAACTCATCCTAGTCGTTTTTATTGTCTGAATTTCATTCCATGACGAGATTTGTCCGCACTTGCACATGAACGAGTTCGCAAAATTTACTCACCCAATGACGCGGAAGTTAATGAATTTTGGCGAGGCGCGTATCGCCTTTCCGAAGTAAAGTAAATCACCGGGAAAAGAACGCGAAAAGGCCCAGACAAAGAGTGGGTAATGAGCACAAGAAATCGGAAACGCAATCAGGTTGCTGAAGAAACGAAAAAGATACACTGCAATCTTAGGACAAGTAAAACATTACACTAGAAGTTTAGGATAATTCGAGTGGATCTTCATTAAATCTGAGAATCTTTTTCAGTTTATTTGAACAGAAAAGAAAGGTTGCATAATTTGGTGCAAACACTGATGGAAGAAGAAAAATTTGAAAAGTCGGAAAAATTTCGAAGCGGACTCTAATTGGCTTTCCAAGAGAAAGAAAAACCAAATCACCTAGAAAAACGATAAATTATGAAGGAGCCTGCGAATTTTCGAAGAAACACCCGGAATATCTGTGAGTAACAATAAACTCTTTTCCTTAAACGTATGAAAATCCAAAAACCGCATCAAAATGGTTAATCTTTGGTGCAATAAATCCTGAAACCAATCATAAATGTTTTAGATTGAAAATTCAACTATGAAATCATCAATGTTTTATCGTTGATTTCGAATTTGCAAAGGAGATTCCGCAAGTCCAAAAATCAGACAGAATAAACCAATTCTGATTGCAAAAAATGAGAAATTGTTTAATTTGGTCAAATGAGCACACCTCAATGAAGACCAAGAACTAATGGACAAAAACTTACGAAGTTTATCTTACAGAAAAAGTTCTCGCAGAAATTTGGAAGAAAATGATGAGTCAATAATATTGATCCTTAACTTCTTGTATAAAACTGAATAGGAAATTATTGTTTTCCCGAGTCGGCGAAGATTTGGAATTCATTGAGAAAATTCACTCATCCAAACTAAGCATTCATTTAGGAGGTAGTAATGAAAACGGCAATATTTCATCTGAACTACTAAAAATAATAATTGTATTCGAAAAATATCTTCCAAGAGAATGTAGAATAAAATGAATCAGAAGATTATTTTATGCAAGAATATTTCTGCTCAATAAATGTAAAATTCGTGGTGTAGAAGGCTTACGCAGTTAGCAACTTGTGATTCTGCAACAGAGCGTTGAGTCTCCAGACACCCAGGATAACGGCTATCGTATTGCAAAGTTCTCCTACCTACTGCCTAGAATTATGCATATTCAAAAATCTCTCCCTCAACAATAAAGGATACCAATTCGAGACTGGACACGATATCCAAAAGTTTTTATAATTTAATAGATCTTTCACTCAACGATGAAGAATACCAGCCCAAAAATGATCAAGAGATAAAAATTCAGTTTCAGATTTCTTCAACATAGTGTTCCAACTTTCATAATCAAGAAGTTCAATCTCCAAAAAGTAGTGAGCATTCTATGCGAATTACGTAAATGTACGAAATGGATATTTTGTAAGACACTCATGTGAAATGCATGCAAAGAAATGTTGCAATTTTATATCATCTGAAAGAAGAATATTCTGGTACAAATCAATGATCAGTGTTCTGAATACATCATCTCTCCGAAATAAAATATTCGAGAAAAAATGAACGCCCAAAACTATGCATAAATTACTCTCATCACCGACCTTTTACAAACGTTTTCTGAGCATTTTCACTGAATGTGGATGGATATTACTCTCATCAAAAGTTACATAATTAGATGATGATTAAAGTGGAGATTTTAGATTTTTTTCCACACTCAGCGAGCAAGAATATAAATTTAAAAAAAATTGTCTCCTTCATTAAAAAACGCTCATTCTTCGAACCTTTATTCTTTCGGACTCTTCCGGGGATAAATTTTCACCATCATAATTCGCCTAATTACTCCATTAAAATATTTTAAAAAGGCCTTTCCTCACGCGACAGAGCGGGTCAGACCCATTAAACTCATTTAAAGTTGAGAAAAACCCGAACGACGTTCCACTGGAACATGTTCATAAATTAGAGAGCGCAAGTCCCGCCCACTCTGTGAAGTCAAAATCAAGGAAAGCAATTTCGCTAAAATTTTCAAACATTTGCGAGGCAATTTTTCTTTTTCCACTATTAGATATAGGTCTAGAGAACATATTTGCTTTCAGAACATGCCTCCAAAACACGAATTGGACCGATCAAAGCATACAGCAAAAATTTTCAAATCGTTCGTTTGAGCCTTTCAGATCTCGCTCATCATTTCCTCAAACAATATGAAAGAACAGTCCTTTCTGGTTATTCTGAGCAAAAAATCCTATAAAATTCGATCAAGACAAGCCCAAAAATCATTTTTGTTGAAATAACGCAATACAAAGCTATTTGGTACTTGTTTTATGAATTTTTGCGCTCATTGCAAGAATGAATGTGGCCTATTATTTTGGGAATGATAAGAACCCATAGAAACTTCAGAATGTTCCAGAAACAAGCAAAGAAATTCAAACAAACGTCCTTACAAAGCCGTTCTCTTTGAAATAGCTTTGCCTCCATTGAATGCAAAGGCAGAGCACGCTTTTCTCCTTGCGAAAATCGCCAAGCAAAAAGAGGTTTTCGAATATCATCTTCAAAAATTCATATATTTGGCTACACTGATCTGTTTTTCATGCGGTTTTTTGTTATAAACTTGATTAGCTCAGCAGATTCTGTAAAAAAACTTTCATAATTTTCTCTTCAATGGGGATATCATTTGCGCTCTCTATTCATACCATCTCAAACGCCCTCATGTCATCTCGGAAAATTATTTCCTCCATCCTGGCGCTATTCTCGCACCAAACCCTGCGCGACATTATCCTGGCACTGTAATTGTATCGGCGCAGAAATCGCGCTTGCACCGGTTCAATTTCGACGTCAGGATGGCGCCAGGATGGAGGCAATTTCTCTCCTGGTAATCTCCCTCTGCGCAGTCGTGACGCGAATTTCTCGCAAGACACTCTTTAACACACGAACTGTCACTTCATTTGACCGATACAATAGTTCTGCCTTGAATAACGTTTTCATTTGTATAGTAATAATCTATGAGCATTTTTAAAAATCCTTTATTCACACCCAACGCGGAGTCAAGTTGAATAAGACCGTTTTTGTTGTTGTTCTTAGAAATTTTCAATAAGAAAATTCTCATATCAACAGAAAAATCAATCAAAGTTTCAAAAATTCAAGGAAAGAAGAATTAATTCAAATCAGCACGGCGAGTTGTTCAACCGCGCATTTTGGGATAAAACGAAGTTCGAACCCCAAAACTTTCTAAATTTTAAAATTCCGAGCTCGTCTCATTCCTTATAAAAACGCTATTAAAATATACGAAAAATATCGAAATAAACCAGAAAATCATCTTAAAGAGTAGGAAATCAGCCACAAATAATGGAAAAAAGATCTTAGGAGAGTGGCTATAAAACACCAAGAAAAAACAAAAATTCAGAAATGATTGGAAAGTTTGGAAGTTACGATTATACCATTATTAAAATTGGAAATTAAAATAAAACGAACATAAACAGGAAAAATTATAAGGTCGGTGTTTTGATATTAAAATTGGAAAATTTCGGCCCAAAATAATGGGTGGATTTCCGGAAAAGCCTCACACTAGAAACTATTCTTGTTGAAAGCGAATTGAAAATTCGCTTTCCTCCATTTTTTCGAAAATTCTGCTCGAAAACTACGACTTGTTATTCAACGCGATGGAAGAACTGTGAAAAATTGGTCAATTTTTAAAATATTTACAAAATTGCTCAATTTTTGAAATTTTAGGACAATTTTTGTAGGCTAAACTTCAAACGCGCTGAATTTTACACGATATACAAACGGGGAGTCTGTGCGATTCTACAATGAAAAAGGAGCAGAAAAGTGATAAAAGGAGATTTTTTTAAAAGTTATCCTGTTTTTTCCACAAAAATTCTCCTTATCATTTTTTCTAATGGTGTAAAAATGCACATTTCAGGTACAACATAAGACAACGAGGAGGAGAGAGGAACCACCAATTCAACTGAGCCATTTGACTATCGAATCGATAATCTCGACATATATTAAGGCATAGGGAATTCGAAAATTTAAAGTCTGGGATATTTTCGATTCAGTGTCAAAGTTTCAGTTGGATCAACACAATCACGAGATGTCGGAAAGATGAAAATTTTGGAAAAGTAGTTACTTTTTACTGTAAAAAACTGGGCGGTGATAATTTAGATAATTGATTGAAATTGAAATCGTACAAATAGTCCATATTTAGATTTTTAATTTATTGAAATTTTCTATTTCAACAAATTAGACCACTGTTTAAAGATACTGCAAATTAAAACAAATCGCGTCTTTCTGGCTAGAAACTTGTATAAAAACACGATAGGAAACACATAAAATCACGTATACTTTGTTCGAAATATCTACAATTTAGGCCAAAGTATACTTACGACAAATATAAAACAAAAATAAAGACGCGGAAAATATACCTTAAGAAACGCATTAAATAAAAGTATTGAGGTTCTGAAACGAGGAGATATTTTATTACATATTAAGGCCCTGAAAATATCCTTTCAAACATCAGAAAAGTCGATATTTTCAGGTGTAATGATTATCGTTTGAACTACTCAAAATTAGAGAGAACAAAAAGAGTAAAATTTGTATGATAAACAACGAAAAACTAGGTGTTTAGTCGGACTTTGTAAAAGGGGGCGGGGCTAATAGTTGATGAAAATTTTTCGACCACGCCTCTTTTTGCAAAATTCCCGACTCCGTTAAAGTTATGTGTGTGTGAAGATGAACATTGATCCCCGTTTATACGCATAGAACAAACAAACAAACAAAAACACATACTCAATTTTGGAAAAAAATAAAGAAAAACAATGAAAAATGTATTTGAATTTTTAAGAGAGTAGAGGGGGAAAATTGGGAAATTTGTAACGCTGCACCTCGGGAAAATCGCCGTATAAATTGGGAGATTTTTGGTGGGGTGGACGACAAAATTTTTACGCTTTTTTTTTTTTTTTTTAAATCGCTCTTCAGCTTTTACAGACTTGTTGGACTGCGCGACACTCGACAATACACACAGGGGGGCCTCAGGTCATCTTCTGGTTGATCTGAAAATTTGTTTGCATTAAAAATTTTATCATTTTTTTTAGAAAGAAGATATTTCAAACTTTTCAAGACTCAACGTAAGTTTTTAGCATTTTAGAGTACAAATTTCGGGTAGTAAATAAACTCGATCAAAAAGCAGGATTAATAACAAAAATTCAAATCAAACTTGATATCGCTGTAAAACTCGTATCAAATTTACTATCATTTTGAAATGAATTTAAAATATTTTTGGAAACCATCCTTATCTTTAAAAAGCAATCATCTTCAAGGTACTTACTATGAAATGTAGCTGTTGTTTTGACTGACTGGATGCCTGGCAGATGTAATCAACGTGAGAATGTGAGTTGAGAGTGCGAGGATGAGGCCGAGGCAGCTTGGGTTGAATTGGCCGTATTTGCTACCGCCTGAAATTAGACAAATATCGATTTTAAAAATCCGATTTGAAGTTTAGAAAAGTTAAGACAACGAGAAGATGGAGGAATAGTCGTAACCGTTCCAAATTCATTTTTAGAAACAGTACAAATAGGATAAACAAAAATAAATTAAAAATTAAAAAAAAAGATAATTTTTACCTGAGGCCTGGGTGGTGTGCGCTGGTGGGTGGTGGGGATGATGGCGTACTGGGCCATAATCGGGATGTGGTCCGAGGGCACGTGTGGGTGTGGGAAACCTGGAAAAAATCAGCATTTAAGCAAATTCGAAAAAAAAAATTCGTAGTGTTTTCAAAAAAAAAACCAATATGCAAAAACAACTTCAAATAAAAAAAGATAAGAAAAAAATGAAATAAAATTATATAGCATACCCAGAATTTTATTATTGGTGACCCAGTTGGAGTCGAACGAGCCGAGGATGCCGAGCCGCGCGAGCGACTGGGGCGTCGAGAAGATGTAGTCGATCATCCCTTTGAAGTCCAGTCTGAGAAAAATCGATATTTTCGAAATAAAAACGCTAATTTCATCCTCGAGTCATCGTACAATTTTTGAATTTGATGGAGATGACTAGTAACAGAGCTATGTAAGTACGAGAATTTTATTCCATTTCGGATTTTTCGCGTGCATCCCTGGATTTGTAACAAGGAAAAATAATGATTGAAATTTCGAAATATTTTGTTTGTATATTGGAACACTGGGCACTGGAAAATTGTCAAAGTCGAAATCGCTCGAAAGATAAAGATTTCATGAAACATAAATTAATACATTTTGAAATTATTGATTTTTTTGAATAAAAAAAACTCACGTATAATTAGTGAACGGAATAGAGCTGGTGTCGACGGCACTGTCCAGCCTGAGTGCGTGGGTGAGAACGTTGGAGTCGTCCGAGGAGGAGAATCGCTCGAGGCAAGCGTCCTCGCGGAACGTCTTCAGATCGGGATGCTTCCGCGACAACTGACCCTGCGACAGGAACTCGAATACACCTGCAAATAGTTTATTTATTTTTCTACTATTATTTTATTTTTTAGATTTATGATTTTTGAAATAACTAAATTTGAAAAGTAAGGTGAAATTTTCACATGAGTGACTTTCGATAAATTTTGGTACACGTAGCAAAAAAGAAGCAAATTTAGACACATTTGATCGATTTTTAAAAATCCTAAAATCTATCAAAAACCAACCTGAATCGGGTAACGAATTCAGATCGCCGCAAATCAGCACTGGTGTTTGTTGAGGCTGGATACGGTACTTTTCCGCTGTCTCTTTGGCGACGCGGTGGACCTGAAGATTCCAAATTTAAAAAATTGAAAAATCAATATCTTCTGATAATATCGAAATTTCTTCAGAATTTGCAGGAAAGAATCTAAAGAAAATTTAGCTGAAACATGTAGAAAGATTGATAAAAATTCAAAAATTTTGGTGAAGTTAAACTTAGGAAAAAATAGAATAATAATATTCAGAAAATAAATTAGAAGAAAGATTAAAAAATATGTTTAAAAAACTCACCTCATGCGCTAGCATCATGGTCTGAACGAGTTTGACGTCGCAGAACTCGGGATCCCAATGGATGTGGGCGGTGCACACCACCAAAGGACTGCCCACCACGTTGTCGTTCGCGTTAATCGACATTCGACCTGCAAAATATCAATTCTTCTCCGAAGTAAGAAATATTTTAATCTGGCAATGATTCAACTTATCGAAAAATAGATTTTACCAATCCATAAATCGATTTTTTGAAATTTATTTGGTTTTTAATTATAGAAAGGGTTTGATCAACTTCTAAACCATGTTTGAAACCTATTTTAAAAATGCTTACGATTAGCATAGACGTTTTCCTTGATCTTGAGGACAGCGCAAAGAGCGATGTTATCCTTGGGCATGACGCGGTTGAGCATCGTGTCCGACATCGAGCCTTTCTTCATCGCCAGCTGCGTGAACTCGATCGTGTGCTGGCGGTCCATTTCGAACCTGAAAATCGATACTTTTAGGCAATATATTACTTCAAATATAAAGTGATAAAAGGATCTAAATTTTAGTTTTATCATTTTTAGCAAATAAAGCTATGAAAGTCGTATGAATATTAATCATCAGAAATATTATTATTTTTACCAATTTTATGAAACGTATTCAATGTAAGTTTCAAAAAGTCTTCAAGTTCAAAATTTAGAAGTTTTGCGTAATCAAGAGAAAATTATTCCTGTATTTACAACAAAAAAAAGGGAAAATCCCTACTTGTCGGATTTCCAGAAGATAGCGCATCCGTCGACATACTTCCGCTCTTCCTCACTCATAGTCTTGGCCCGGGATTTGGGCGAGAAAATGCCCGTATAGCCCATGCCCTTCAGCTCGGGCAGGAACAGCAGGCGGTATTGCTCCGTTTCCACTTCCTGCAACATTTTTATTCACGATAAATGGAAAAGAATTGTCTCGAGTTTATTTTTCGAGAAATTTCAACTAAAGAGACTATGAAAATGCCCACTCAAATTTCGACTTTCTCGAAAAGCAAACTCTCGTCAAAAATTAATTCGATAATTTTTAGAAAATTAATTGTGAAATAATTATATCAAAAGGTGGACAAAATGACTATTTTGAGATGTGTTTTAAAACTTATGTTCAACATAATTCTCTCAATTGCAGCTTAGGATAATTTATCGAGAAAATATTCAATATAATCAATACTCGTTAGTTTCATTATTCTCTCCCTTCGAAATTTTTATCTTTGTTGAATCCCCCCACCTGTAGCGTGATGATGTCGGCCTCGTAGTTCTTGATCTCCTTGATGATCGACTGCTTGCGGTACTCCCAGTTGAGAGCCCAAGAGGGGCAGTACGAGTACTGACTCACCGTCGCGTACTTGTCGCACAGCACGTTGTAGCACAGCACAGTGAACGTCGCTGAAATTAGCGCAAGTGTAAATAGGTTTTAGAAAATGTAACAAATAATCGAAGTCCATGAATTATTGGATATGTGAATGTAATTCGAAGCAATAGTCGCAAAAGAGCCGTGAAAATTGACAATTGGATGTCTTCAAATAATTGATTTGCTAATGAGATATGTTTTAGAGCATCGATAAAGATGATATAGGTCTTTGAGAGACTGATACGCTAGCCAGAAACTACCTAGTCACAATTGGAAATTAATGAAATGAAAGAGTTTGATAAGTTTCACGACTCTCATAAGGTCAAAATAGAACTGGTAAAGGTAATGAACCCGTGTTATCTTGTCGAAAATTATAGTACTCATAAAATCTCAAACAAGTTTCAAGGTTTTTTTTTCTACTATATCTAAAGCTCGATAACGACATCGCTTTGTATCATGTGATTTGGTGACGAAAATACAAATTTGCAAATTATCTATTTAAGAAAATTTCCAAAATTCTTACCAATAGGCCTGTCCGGATCGGCATGTCGTATCATGACCCAATTGCGCTCCGGGGGTGGGGCGGTGTTAACTGAAAATTCAAAAAATTAATTTTCTTTCGTTTTTTCCCCGAATTTTTATTCTTATTATCGTACATACTTTTTACTATGCTTTTTGAAATCCATAAATTTTTTCATATTTATCCCATTGTCCACTTTACAATTGTTATTCGTTTTAGGAGTCAGTTTTCTGATTCTTTATGGCGCTAAAATCTTGCGATATTTTCCTATTTCTGCTCCTCTTTTCCTCGTATTTTCCAGTATTATTTCCATTTTCTCTAAATTCTCAAGTGCAAATTCTAATTGCGCAACGATTATGTGAATGTGAAGAACGAGTGAATTCATGGACATTGGGGATGAAATGAAAAAGTGAAAACGACATCGATTTCTATAGTTTTAAAGGTGCTTGACAGAGTTTTCCGAATTCGTTGTTCCCGAAAATTTTCCTTCCGCTTGTCTTAACTAAATCCATTCAAGTTTCGATATCTTTCTAGACAAGATGATTCGAAAACCTCAAAACTTAGAAAAGAAGAACCTAGAAAAAAATTCAAGTATCACAACTCAAACCATTAAAATTTGCATAAAAACCTAATCACCAAAGTAAAATATTCAAACCCCTAAAGCCCTTATTCTAATTTGTCCTCATCGTATCTTATCTTGATTTCCACCTCCACTTTCCTAACTTCAATTAGCAACGGTTTCCTTAGCAACTTCTTCCATTTTTCTTTCAATTTTCATTCTCTTCCACGTCATCGTTTGGTCATTAATTCAAATGTCTTATGATATCCCCTCTTCATTTCTCCGCTATAACTCAATAATTCATGAAAATATCGCATTGCAAATGAAGAAAGAATCGGAAAAAGTTGGAAAAGAACGCCTACGGGCAGGAAAAAGCAATAAATTGTGCAGATATGTTTCAGTTATTGCATAAATTCATCCGTTCAAGACTTTATCAGTTTCAGTATCATTCTGGTTTAAATTTGACATTATCGAAATCTCCGGTAAAACCTTCTACTGGAACTTATCAAACATATTGACTGTCTTCGGCATGAATCTGTCAAAATCCTACTCAAATTCAATCAGATTTTAGATAATCATTCCTCAAATCCAGAAAACCCCAATTAGTAAAAAACCCCCCAGAACTGTCAACAACCCCTAATAAAAACTGTCAGCCTTCTTTTTTCTAACATCAATTATTAGCTTTCCTCGAAATTTCGCCCCCAGTTTCTTCGCCTCCCTCTGCGCAGTGACATGACCTGCTTTACAGGGGCTCCTTTTCTTTTTCTCTGACTTTCACTATTTCTCCTCGTTCTGAATCCTTTTCTCAATACGGCTTTCACTATTTCTTCAATTCCCCTTTCCTCTGTGTCTCTAATCACAGGCCCGATCTAGTTCGATCTGTTTGACAGAAATCGGAGCATTGAATTCTAGCGCCTAGAAATGGGATACACAACAGTGCAAAGAGGCAGCGAGTTGAGATCGAATGAATCACTAGAGTGGAGTCTCGAAATTGAATGGAAATGGAAATCACCATGACCCAGAAAGGCCGAGAACTGAAACTTCGTTTTCACTCGATCGAAAAATTAAACAAACAGAAATGCGACAAATTCTTTCGCTCGTATATTACTTTACTTGCAATGATGATCATAATAAGACAAACTATAAAGATGATCGAGTAAACTTTTCAACTATTCCCTAACTGAAGCATACAAACAACAATTCTATCTTCCTGGATCAAAATTCAGCCCCAAATCCAAATCCATTGTAGTCGAAATAAGCATTTGATCGTTTGTACTCTAGCCTAGACAGACAGCTTTATTATTATTCTCGCAAGTGCAAATCCGTTTATTTTCATTCGTCTCTTCGCAAATTATTCATCCTTTTGTCGGGGGAAAATCCCTATTCTCAGCGTTTACACCATCCAAGCCCGTTTCCGTGCAATTCAGTGCCTGTGCGTAGCGTCGAAGCTCCGTGTACGGATTGATCTATTCACCAACGGAATCTATCCAGGCTAGACAAATCCTCTACAGCATCCATTCAAGAATGCCCCTTGAGAACCGGCTAGGATAATTTGAATCCAGACATTCAAGGAAGCCTCATCCTCACGTATACACGCGCTATTGATCTATTAGCTATTAAAAGAAAACAGTGCCTGAAACAGGCTGTGAGATGCAAACTGTAAGCTTCACGCACACGAAGCTTTCCGTTATGATCGTTTGATCTTTAGTGAAGCGGGCGCTCGCGCGACAATTCCAGCAGGTGGTCGTGCAAAACTAGACGAAATTTTACCGCCGTAAACAAATAAACAAATAAGCGCGTATATCGTAAGCACCGGATTTTCTCCCATGTTAGTATCTGAAGTACGCGCGCTATGGTCCATAGTGCGTTGAAAGATATATCGAAGAAAACCTCGTAGTATATACACGAATATTCCCATTGCCTCACATCATCAACAACCATAAGGCTATTGTTGTTTTGTGCCCACACACGATAGATGACGATTTATTTATTCGCACAGACGAAGAACTCGCTTGCCTCCAAAAATAACGACTTCTACAGGGTTTTGAAGAAAATATTTACACCTAGTGAATTTGAACTCGAATTGTTTAGTAAATGGCACATGAATTTTTACCATAATTGCTAGCTTCGTCACGTAAAGAATGAATTGCGATTGTTTTGTTCAAGTTTAGATAAAATTATTCCGAGTGTTGCAAAAATTTGAATAAAGCCGACGTTAAAGTTGAATTTCAGCAAGAAAATCGGGAAAAAATCAACTTATTTTCAAAATTTATGGAAGTTTCCAAAGAAATCTTGCAACATTTCAAACAAATCGATTCGCACTGAGCGGATTTTGTAACCCTTGATTCACAAAGTCTCGTTCAAGAAGCGCCTTCTTAGGGGATTTTAGGGATTTCGCTGGATTTGTGGATTTGCAACACGGACTTCGACCACTCGAACTTCTTTTTCCGAACGAGAAAAAAGACGACCTCTTCAAGTTTTCACTGGGATTTGCTGCTAATGAGCATGACACTCGTTTTCAGCAGCTACTATTGAAGAAAATTGATCGCAATTGACAAAAACTGACCGAAAATCGACGCACAACTTGAACTTGTTGGACTCGACCAAGAAATTTCCACAAAAATTCAACCAACTTTCATAGTACAACTCTATCCAATTACCTGCTTTTCGCACTAAAAAGTGCATTTTTGTTGTAAACTTGGCAAGCCTCAAAATATTCGATTTTTTATATTTACTTCCCATCGAGTCAAGTCATATGCAGGTGAAATTTCAAAGAGATCCTGGGAAAGCTGTTCAATCAAATATCGGCTATTTTTCAGTCTACTATCGATCAAACACACAAGTCAGACGAGTTCAACAACAAAATTTTTTGAAGCTTCAAAACTCCATAATTTTCATATGGTGTGATATTAGCTTCATCTTCTTCTATTTTCGGCAGATTTAGCAAACACCGTTTTTCACCGCTTGACTCACGAAAACCACCAAAAACGGCTTATTTCGTGCTAATAAATCGGCCCCTGAATCTGAATCTGACAAATCTCGATGAGCCCAAACAACACTCCGGTTTCTGATGCGTTGCGCAAATTTCAGATAAGGGATTTTGCCGATTAAACGTTAAAACACAGCGACTCAAATCAAATAAAAACCCCTACAAAATTTCAGAAACACTACAAATTTTTCAAACCACGAAAATTGTACTTTCACTACGTAAATGTCATTTTCTGCCATTATTTCTCATATCCATTGTCTAATTCGGCTTCCAAATCCGTTGCCGGTGGCGCCTTTTGAAATCGAAACGAGAAAACGTCCGTATGTGTGAGTGTTCGATTGAATGGTGGGGAAAAACTTGAAAACTGCTGTGAGGAAAAATGCGCGCGCGTCGCGTTTTTCGCTGCAGCTGCTGGCCTATTTTACGTAACAACACAAAGCGCGGCTTAGCGCGCGGATTACGGACGCACATCAGACTTGCGTAATACACATCAATCGATCGATCCACAGGCAGGACACAGCAAGAGAAATTGAAGTGGAAAATCGATTTTTTTCTTCAAATTTCAGTGGAAATTAAGCTAGAAATGCCGAATTCAAAACCATCAAGATTAGACAAAAAATCTATAAATCTAATGGCAATCTAATTCAGGATCTCGAAAATTGCTTATTACGTCAAGATGAAAATCTCGAGTCTCGCAAAATCATAATATCGAAAAAAAAATTCGATTTTAAGTTCCTGATCCTAAAGCTCAAAATTACGCATCCTTCTGGATCAACCGCCAATTTACGAC
>LIAE01008130.1:0-21644 GCA_002287525.1 Diploscapter pachys | reverse complement strand
ATTTTCACCAACATTTTGAAAGAAAAATTTTTAAAAATCAGACTATTCCCTCACAAGCTTGTATGATGCACACCACACGAAGTTCATGAGGAAGATGGGAGAAGGAAATTTTCGAAAAAAAAAATCAAGATTCGAAACAAAAAAATAGCGAAAATTTGAGAAAATCGAGGTCGATCGATGTGTCTTTGGTAAATGCAATGCCGCGGCACAGTTCATCATTGAAAAGTGGGCGGAGTTTGTCGTCGGAAAAATTTGGGAAGGCCGCTGCAGGAACGAATTGCCGCACAAAAATGGTCATAACTTTTGATAGGATGGACCGTTTTTGAAAATTAAAAAAGATTTGAGTTTGTACAGGTCCGGGCTTCAATTTAAGCCCAACTTTGGACCTTTTCCATGCATTTTAGAAATCGACTTGGCCCCTCTATTTATATTTAGGTCTTAGGAGTTTTCAAATAATACTAATTTTATTAGTATTAGTTACGACGTCTGATGTATCTTCTCATCGTACATTATTACAAAAACATTATTGTCCATAAAAATCAACGACGAAATTATGTATCCTCGACAAAATTATCCTATTTGTAACTTACTAAGCCGGCAGTCCAGCCACATTGTCCCTGTTGATGGGAAATTTGTTGGGAGAAGGGCAATAGAAAGAGTGATCGTTGTCAGCGTACAGAGCCTCTGCCAGTTCCAGATTATCATCGCTTGTTTTGTTCAAATCGATTGGTGTATAGTAAACGTAGGTTAACTCTAAATATTTTTTCATGAATATAAAGATTAGCAATTTGAAGACATCGCAGTAAGATTTAGTTATGAAGATCTATGAAAAGTAGCTATTCCTCTTTAGTTATTACCAACGCACAAAAACGTTTATTCGAGCGTAGAGAGGCATTAGATTCTAGCACTTTTTTCATTCCATCGACGAAATCGCGTGTTTAATGAAGAAAGCTAGAGAATTCCTCTGCCTGCTCTAGCCCCCGATGATCGCTTTTTTCCGCGTTACTAATATTTGAGTTTTGATAATTTTCGATACTTCAAAGATTGTCATCAAAATTTTACCCGATGCATCAGGGAACTGTTGCGAGCAACTTGAATAGTTTGCCGTCACATTAATTTGATACAGCGCATATTGTTTTCCATTGTCAGTATGAAATCGTGGGTCTTGAGTAAAAGCGAAGGTCAGCGACCAGCCAGGCATCTGAATTTTGCATGATCTTCGAGATATCGATTATAAAATATTACCATCAAATTCCTTAAACAACGGAGTTTAAAAAAGTCAAGTAAAATTCTCACCTGATCAAGTTGGAGTATGAGCACTTGACTGCTGACGGTTATTCCATTCGTCGTCACGGTTTTGTTGCAGCTTGAGTCAGTTACATTGACTTTCGATGTCGTCGGAACGTGCACTGTGCCATCGTGCTAAATCGTTATTTTAGAAAATATTGCAAAAGCAACAAAAAAGCGTTTCAAATTTTCAAAACAAGAAATGGTTCTAAAGTAGAAATGATGTACTGTCGTCTACACTACCTGTTGCCCATCATTCCTATAGTAAGTCAGATACAAAGAGATATCAGCTTGAAGCCTCATGCATAGACCCTTGGGATCACCAAACTGAAAAAATCAGAATCATTCAATTATTTATTTATTTTTAAATTCCATACTTGCCAGTCACCCTTAGAAGAGCCTCCTGCTTCATATGATAATTGGATCAAGCCTAAATTTTAAAAAATCTTTTAGTTAGTTTTCCGAAAATTCATCGACCTTGAAAGTTAGTTAAATAAAATACTATTGAATAAGTAAAGTCGGTAAACACTCAAAAAGAATTATTTTATTGTTTATTGATTTTTTCGAGTGATCTTCAATGCAAAATAAGTTCAACATTACATTAGGGCTTCTGCTAGTCAGTAAAACCCATAAATTTCACATAAAATTCGATTTTTTCTACGCCTGCTCATGATTCGATTTAACGATTTGTTAGATAAGCGAGTGAAAATTAGAAATGAAAAATGAAAGACTGAAGTACCTACCTAACAAACAGATGAATATCCGGATCACATCATTAAATAATGAATGCATAGATGATCTTCGGTGCTTGTATGAGGCAGACATAAGTTAGAAATACTCTATTTTATTGCATAGGGTATTTATGCAATCCTAGAATATGGAAGTGCTCTAAAAATGGATCATGTAGGTGGTAGAAAATGTTAATCTAACCTTGACTTATCAGGCTCTGATGTACCGATGCAGTAAGGAAATCTAATCGGATGAGTAGAATAAAATTATAAGTTAGTCAAATACTCAAGGCTATGACGAGCTGAAACGAATCTAAAATTTACGAAGTTAAAGAAATAAACTAGAAATTCTCACGAGTCAAATAATTATGCAAGTGGTTGAGTTTGGCAACAAAAACTGCACAATTCATTGTGCGTCTTATCAGCTTGCCTCCCAAATTTTATGTAGTAAGAAATGTGCCCGACGGTTTATGTTATTCATTCTTCAACACATGGAAAAGACTCCTTTGATAAAAAGGCATCTAGCATGACGCTCATACTCATTTATCACCGCTAATGCGCGGTTTAATAACCGAATAACGAATCAAAGTTTATGCGAGGCAATTATTTCAATTTGTTTGGAGTCTGATCTTAAAGAAGAAATCTACTGAATCGATCGTGAAATTCCTGAACAAGTGATTTCTGGAATTTTATAAATTAAAATGAAACATACTTGAACCTTAGATTGCTTGAAAAGATCATTGTCAAGATTAAGAATGAACCAAGTTTAACAATTTCACTAGTAGTGAAGAAATTGTCTCTCCATTCAATTCAGAGTCTTCCTCATATTTCAATGAAAAGATAGACTTAGCTTACATGAGAATTTTTGTTCTGCCAGAAATCAATCCGAAGTCTCCATTACCAAAATAGTCGAGATGGAAGCCGAATCTACCGAATCGCTGATTCCAGTGACCGTCGACGGGGCCACGTCCGACACGACTTTCGAATGCACCGAGGTAAAATTCGATATCTGAACAAATAATTCAATTTTTTGTGGAAATATGACAAATGAAATCATGCTGAAGGGAAAGCATTATTTTTCCATCGAAAAGAAGCTATTTTTGCGCTTTGATTGAAAGAAAATGATCATAATTTGCACAAAGTATTGGCGGTGCCTATTGAATTCGAAGATTGATTTTTCGGCAATTATAAAACAAAGTTCTTTTGACTATTTGGAAAATTAAACTAAAAATAATTCTCATCAAAAACAATTAGGATATCAGTACGAGCTTATGAAAATGGATAAGGAACATAACTTACAAATGCAAAATTCTTCAAAGTTGCACATCTCAATGATTTCCTTTCCATTGTTTCGTATGTGTGAAAATGTCCTCAAATAATCACAAAAATTAGTAACATCTAAAATCCCTACCTTTAGAGAGTAGATAAGTTCAAATCGGTCTCGGAACTGGACGAGTGGGCGAAAATGGTGCTGGGCAAAATGCTGACCGGACTGGGCGATGCGTCCAACCAACTGGATCAATCCACCACCAACAAACTCCTCAAATTCACCGTCCATGTCGAGCTGAGCAAAGCCAAGTGAGAATTTCGGATTACTGCAGCAAAATAAATACATTTTGCAGTTCTTTTTGAAATAAATTTGACTCGTTGAAAAATACCATTTGAACCAAGTTATTATCTTGAGCCAGAAAAATGATTTTTGCAGCTCAGCAAAATTTCACGAAAAATGAAAAATTATTTAGCCATTTTCGTCCTGAATTTAGACTAATTTTAAAGAAGTTGTAAAATCTTTTAGAATGACAGACGAAGCGAAGTAACGAGTGTTGGAGAAAATCGCCGCGTTGGCGAACAGTCCCTCGTCCGTTTGAAGCAAAGTTAGGAAAATTGGCTGGGATAAAGCACACCCGATTTGGAAACGTCAAAAAATCGCTTATAACATGAAAATCTAAAAAAGAAACAATTCTCTTCAATAAATCATTGATTTTTGCCATTTTTCCTTTCAAAAATCCTTATTTCCCTGAAATTTTGGTATTCTCGTAAAAATCCGTTTTTCCCAATAATTTTCTGAGTTTTGAAGTTAAAAATACCGAAGTTTTTAACGATTTATCTCGAAATTCACTGGAAAGATCAGCAATAGGGCACGCTTTCGCCGGTCACTTTGTCTTTCGCTTGAAGGAGTGGCGTTTACGCGTATTCGGCGTTTATTAGCGTTGGCTAAAAATCGTGTTTTTCGAAGCCCACCCATTTTCGTCGCGTTTTTCCCGGATTTTCTTGATTTTGATTTTTCGAGTTTCAGTTTCGGGTAATTTCCATGGCTAACAAGGACTACGATGACGAGCCCCCGGGCCAAGTCAGGAAAAGGTAAATTTTGATATTTTCTTCGCTTTTTCTCAATTTTCGAATTCTCGCAAATTTCCAATTTCACCCATTTTCCGAATTTTCTGCTTTTCTTCTAAAAACTTGCAACTTCTATCATTCAATATTCTGAAAGCCTTGAGAATTACCTAGTTTTATCAGACATTTCTGAGAAATGCAGTGTTTTGTGGGATTCTTAACATTTTCAATGTTGGCCTAATTTTGTTAATTCTACAATTTCAGCGGATCGGATGAGCGCAAGGCGAAGCGAGCCAAGAGGGAGAAGGAAACTGAGGAGGTTAGAAAATTTTACATCCTTGTGTTTTCTGGTAAAAATAAATTTTTCAAATTCTTAGAACTTTTATTGAAACTCTACAAAGTTCTATCCGGCTATTGTTTCGGTCAAATAAAGTGAAAGTTCGTGTGTCGGAAAGGCAAGACACGGAGGAAATTGCATACCACTCTTTCAATTGTCCTCCGCTGACTCCTTCTCAGCGCTCTAGCCTTCCTCATTGCGCATAGTCGTGACGCGCATTTCTCGCAAGACGCTCTTAACGCACGCGAACTGTCACTTAGTTTGACTGATTCAGTATTTTTGAAATTAACTTCTTCAGGTGTACTGTATCTGCCGCCGTCCACACGAGGGCAAGTTCATGATCGAGTGCGACACCTGCAACGAGTGGTACCATGGAACCTGCGTTAATGTAGGCAATTTTTGACTTTATTCGAAAATCAACAGCTTTCCCAAAGAAAGAGGAGTAAAATTATTCTAATCATCTTGAACTCTGAAACTTATCTGATTCGGAGTCGAATGGCTACGTTTCATGGATCTTCTTTTTCCCGATATTGCTAGTTTCGTACTTCTAGTTCCTTTCATCAATCCAAAATTTAAAATGAATATTTCAAGTGAACTTTGAAACATACATTTTTCTGTAAAAAGTGAAATTTCGCAGATCAGCCCTGAAGAAGCCAAACACATCGACAAGTACAACTGCAACGGGTGCTGCCTGAAGAATTTGGAATTGGACAGGATCGTCTACAAAACCAGATACCTCAAAGAGCTCAAGAAACAGCAACAATGTAGGCTATTTTCAAGCAACACTTTTTTGGAAACTTGCCAAAAATACTGGATTTTGAATAACTTGATCAAAAACAATTCGACAACTTGATAGAGGTGATAAAATTATTCAAGAACAAATATATATATATATCGGTGTCGAATACTTTTTTCCCATGTTTCATCGAAAATATTGACTAGAAATGAATTGAATTTGTTCATTCATTGTCATATTACGCTGCCAAATTTGTCGATATGTTTTTGAGAGGTCCGAACTATTTTCCAAAAATAATTATTTGAATTTTTCAGTGGCAACCGTGCACTGCGGGAATTGCATCAATTGTTTCCAAACGGAGGACTGCGGCTGTTGCATGACGTGTGAGATCGGGGAGCCCTGTCTCAAGAGGAGATGCGTTCAGGCTGAGGTGCTTCTTAAGGCGCAGGAGGGACATCGTTAGTTCTTTTTCGAATATTTTGACAAAAATGTGGCTTTGACAGTGTATTATTGGGGGAAAAAACTTCTCATCCAGAATAGTTTTGAAACATAGCTTAACTTCTGAGTGTTTTGACTCGATTTATTCTCAGATTATTATAAAAAAAAAGCTGATATTTGAGAAGAAAAGATAAAATTTTCAAACTTGTTTTAAAAACAGACCAAATTTTAAGATGCACCTCGTGTGAAGAAGGAGCGAACAGATGAGAGTCTATCGTCCCCACCGCCACAAGCGTCGACAGCCGGAGAGATCAAGAAAGGCAGAGGCAGGAAGAAGGGCAGCAAGTCAGGCACGCATCAGATTGGCAAGGTAAATCTGAAAACTTCTTTTAAAAACTAATTATTTTAAGTAGAAAAAAAACTGAAAATTCGAATTATCTTCGGAACCATCTTCTATTCCGGAGCTAAATTTGAGACTATTCTCATAATAGTTCAGATTTTTTTGCAAAAAAAATTATGCTTTTAGAAATACATGGACAAGAGAATCAAGCAGGAAGAACATGATGAGTCGCCGAGCAAAATGACCGCTTTGGAGGCTAAGAGCTGTAAGAAAGTTGAATTTTATTTGTAAGAAACTGCAATAGCTTTAAACCACTTATCCGGGATTGTTTAAAAATCTAACATGAACAAATTAAAATCGATTAAAGTCGAACTAAAGATGAAAATGGAATTGAAATATCCAGAATTCATTTTCTAGACCGCAATTATGAAAGTCTTTTTTCCAGATTACGAGCAAGATCTGGACAAGTCGATCTACAACTCTCACATGCGCGCCTCGCGCGGACAGAGGAGAAAGTCACCAATTAAGGTACTGTAACTTGAGGGAAAATCTAATTAATGATTTTATTCCAATTTTTAAAATATAATTTTCAGAAGCTGGACCCGATGCAGTGCTACGGCCCGAAATGCGTCCAGGCAGCGCGCGTCGGCAGCAAATATTGCAGCGATGAGTGCGGCATGAACCTCGCTAAGGTTAGTTTTTGAGAAAAAAAGTCATAAGAAACATCGTTTCCTGAAAATGATCTTTCTTCTGTGTCATAGCTTGGCTTTTCTTTAACGAATTCTCTTTCAAAACATTCGAATTCGCGTTGTTTCATGCAAATTCATTACCTTTGAAGCGGCATGTAAGTTGTTCAAATTGATTTTCCCGAATTTAAAATGATCTATTTTTCATCAAACTTAAATTTTAGGCCCGTCTCCACAAGGATTTCTATTCCAAATTGAACGACTACTTCACAGAGCTGCCCCGATCGCTGATTCGTCGCAACGCGGAGGACAGGCGATTGCAAACAGAATTCGCTGATCACGCAGTCAAAGAGAAGACTTTGCTCGAGTACCAGAGGATCATGGAGAATTACGTGACGGTACGACGTTTTTATTCTCGAGAAAGATTTTGATTCAAGAAATAAATGGAAAACTTATAAGTTAACACCCCGGTACTTCTGGATGATTTTTGAGAATTGGAAAGAATTATTACGCTAGTGTGATTTTTTAGGAATATTTTTTGCACACTGAATTTTCGGAGAGGAAAATGTTCACTTTAGAAAATCAAGGATCTGGAGCCGTTCACTGGTATGGACGATGGCGATGGAGACTCGGAATATGTGAGTTGAAAGTTTCCTAATACCTTAGCAGTCCGAAATCTCTGCAGTCGCTTCTTGTGAAGACAAGGGGATGTCAGCGCCTCTTTTCTCCCCTTCTCCGTGCTTCTATTCTGTCTCTCTCCATATTTCTTTTCTCTGCTCTCATTCCTCAAGTCTCTCTCGCGAGAAGGTGAAAAGTGATCGGGCTGCTATAATATGAACCTATGTATGTTACTGTTTCAAAAATTAGCTATTGAAACCTTCAGAATTTTGAAACGCATCTCAAAGTTTTATCGGGAATATTTCACTGTGCTCCCTTGAAGCACCAAAATGACGATGCTAATTTTCAGACAGTCCACTGTGCAGTGTGTGCCTTGGAGTACCCAGCCAGGCAGATCGCGAAGCACACCATTCACTGTTTCATGAAGATGGAGAAGCAGACGTCGTTTGGCACTGCGCTCAAGGTACAATTTCCAAATTGATTTGATTTTCGTTTATCAACAAAAGTGGTTCTAAATTTCAAAATGCCTCTTGTATTTGTCAAAATACGGAAACGAAAGATTTTAGGAAATGTTTGGAAAAGCATAAAAATAAGAAAAAAACCGTTGACAGACATATAGAAGACCATTTAAAAAATGTCGATTTTGTAAGGGGTTGATAAGTTTTATTGAATTATATTTCTAAAATTTTATAATTGTTGCAGCCATGCAACCTTACTAATTCAATATACTCCCTTTTCTAAAAGCAGTGTAGACGCGTATTATACAGTAGGAAATTTAATTAATAGCTTCCTTTGCTCCGATAAACCCGAGCAGACGAATGATATTATTAATCCAATTGCCTCTATTTGGACTCCTTCATTTCTCCGTTATTCTACACAATTTGTATTAGTTCCCTCCCACTATATAAACCCGCTGAAAGTATAACTCGCTCTCTCTCACCATCTTATTTTTGTTAATACACAGCTACCAGACAAATAAAGAAATTGAACCAAAGCAAGTCGACCCAATATTAAGTGGCGCGGCCGTACACCGAACAAGCAGTTATCACAGGTCAGTCGATTTTTTTTTTGGTTTAATTTCGAGCCGGTTGGAAGGAAGCTCTTCGGTAGTGCACGACCGGGAGCAGAGAGCCAACTGGCTTAAGTTTAGATTTTGATAAGGCAGAGAAGAGAGGTTGGAGAACCAATCGCTCTGCAAACAGCGACAGCGCTACCTCTAACGAACGAGGAGCGTTTCGGGTAGCAGGAACGTGCTACAAGGGCGGGTCTGTCTCCAGGCGAGGCAGACATTAGCAGGATCCTTTCGGCGGTGCCAGGTAGGCAAGAATACCCCAAGCGGGTTCGCCAAAGAGCGACAGGCCAAAGAGCCAGTGCCAAAAAGGCCATATTGAATCAAATTGCGCATTCGGCGGGAACTTTAAGACATGTCAATCAAGGAGGCAAGCGGCCTACTAAGAATGTCCATATCGGCAGGACAGGAGGCTATCAAATCGGAGTTAAGGAAAACACAGGAAAGATTCAAAGACGGATTTACGTTGAAGAATGAGGACACGGATAAAAAGGAGAAAATTGCCAAGGAGCGGAACAGCATCAAGAAAACATTGGATTCATTTCGGTTGGCAAACAACTACCTTCGGGAGGAACTTGATAAAGGTTGGGAAATTTTGGATAAGTTGCCAACGGAGACAAAATTCACGGAAGAATGGGGAAATTATCTAAGAAACCAGGAAAGTGAGTTCGAGGAAAATTTCAGTAAGATATTTCAAACGATAGAAAAACTCCAGAAGAGAGAGAGAAATTTGAACGAAATGTTGTTACTAGAAGACGCGAGTGCGATTATTCCACCATTATTAGATTACAAAATGACCGAAAGAGTCAAGAATGACGACATTGGTAATATTCCTCGTCCAATGACGGATGGGACTACAGCCACTGGAAAAATCATAGCGAAAAATCACCTTTTGGAACTATCAAAATTTTCGGGAAAATTGGAGGATTGGCCCCAATTTTGGGAAGCTTTCAGAATTTTAGTCCATGAGACTTCGGACGAAAATATTTATAAGTTCAATGCTCTTAAGCAATCGTGCGAAGGCCAAGCATTAGCGCTTATAAAGAGATACCCGGCAGACGGATCGGCATATAACGAGTGTATTGAGAGATTTATGTCAATTTATAACAATGACAACAGTATGTTTAAGACTCTTTACGACAAATTGAAATTAGTGAAAAAGGCTAAAGATTCCATTACGGATATTCGGCGTGTTTTTAACGATTGTGCGATCCTCTGTAATCAAATCCAGAGATTAGGACAGAATGTGGACTGCGCAACATATTTAACGGAGTTTAGATACAAATTTCCAAGAGAAGTCTTAGAAGAGGTCGCTAGAAGGGAGAGAGACAAATACGGTGGGAAGATTACCAAACTGAAAGATCTGATAGATGTAATTGAGGATTATATCATCACTCAAGAGACCATTAGGGATGAGCAACCAGTTGAATCACTGGAGAGAAGTTTTCAGTTGATGAAAATAGACAGGTTTACATGCAATATCTGCAACAAGAAGAATCATCGAGCTACAGATTGCAGAGCCTTCAGCAATGTTAATGCCAGGAAAATGCAAATTTCGAAACTCAAATTGTGCTATGTTTGTCTAGGAAGAAATCATGGAGCAAGAGATTGCAATAGACCAGGATGCAGAATCTGCAACAACCGTCATCATGAAGCGATCTGCCCAAGGAAGGGAGGACAAAGTAGCCAGAATGCTTGGCAAGATCGAAATCCAAGACCCAATTTTCGAGGTAATTCGAATGGATATCGTCGGTTTAACAATAACTCTAGAGAGAGAAACTCCTATCAGCGAGATAACAGCGGTTCCAGAGATCGTAATTACTACAGACGCGACAGTTCCGGTTCTAGAGACCGTAGAAGTTTCCGTAGAGATAACAGCAATTCTAGAGAAAGATTCAGAGGCAGAAGCCGTTCTTTTGACAGCTACAGTAATCGCTATCAAGAGAGAACCAGAGGAGGAAGGTCTAGATCCAATGAGAGAAGGGGGCGTGACCAGACACCCAACAACAGACGAGTTGAATTCTCTAGAACGAATGTCATTGCGAGCAGTACAAATAGACTAATGATCGGATATTTACCAGTCTATAGTAGAATCTACGCCAACGAAGGAAGGTGTGTACAAATTATGTTTGATACAGGAAGCGATTCATCATTCATTGATAAGAATTTGGCGAAGAAAATGAATTTGAAGGAAGTAGGTGATGAAGTTAGTGTAAGAACTACAGGATTCGGAGGTAACCAAAAGGTACAAGAATGTGAGCATGTTGCCGTTTATTTTGATACTGGAAAGAAGAACTACTTGAAAGTAGACCTGTACACGACAGAAAAGATCACAGATCCTGTGATAAATCCACCATTGGATGATACAGATAAAGACTTTTTGTGGGATAGAAGAATCATAAACGGAATGAGAAACAATGAACCAGCGGACCCAAAAATTCTCATCGGTATTGGATTTTATCACGACATCATAGATGAAGAAAAAGGTCATATTGTTCTTCCTTCGGGACTAAGAGCTGTTAGAACAAAATTGATAGGCAATCAATTGATCATTTTCGGGAAACAGAAGTACGTTGACAGTAATGTCTATTTAACCAGAACTGATGAGGAAATCATTAACAGTCTGACAGAGTTAGAAACTCTCGGAATTCTAGAGAAAGAGGAATCCGCAGAAGAGATCATCGAGAACTTTAAAAAGACAGTGAAAGTCACTGAAGACGGTGAGATTAGTGTCAGATGGCCCTGGAAAGACGGGAAAAGACAAGAGCTAGATAGCAACGCTTCATTAGCATTCTCACGGTTTATGAATTTCGTGAACTCTCCGAAGACAAAAGATATCTGGCAGGAAGTAGTTAAACAGATGAAAGAACAAGAAGAAAGTGGTATAATCGAAGAAGCACCAGCGAGTGATGGGAATCCAGAATATTTCATTCCTTATCAAGTTGTGAGGAAAGATGATTCTAATACCACCAAGGTTCGAATAGTTTATGATGCAAGTTCACATTTGAGAGGAAAAGCTTCACTCAATGCATCGATCAATCAGGGCCCAGCTATGATTCCAGACTTATTAGGAATTCTGTTAAGAGCCAGATGTGCCAAAAATCTTTTAATTAGTGACATTGCAAAAGCATTTTTACAAATTCGATTGCAAGAAGTTGATAGAGGAGTTACAAAATTCTATTGGTTAATAGATCCATCAAAACCAGCTAATAAAAATAACATTAGAATCATGCAATTCACCAGAATTCCTTTTGGCGTTAACGCCAGCCCATTTCTTTTGACGATGTCAATCAAATACTTTGTTGAACATTCTGATGCAAACGAATGGTTGAAGAAGGCAATTGATAGAGACATGTACGTAGACAATCTGATTACATCATTTGAGAACTTGGAGGAAATGAGAATGAAGTATAAGGAATCAAAGGAGATTTTCAACAGAATGAAGATGAATTTGAGAGAATTTGTGACAAATGACATGGAAGGGATGAACGAGATTCCAGAAAAAGATCGTGCTAAAGGTGCCAGCCAGAAATTGTTAGGCTACAAGTGGTTCCCAGAAAGTGATACACTTTTGATCAAGGTCCCAACTTTAAAACGAGAAGACAAACCCACAAGGAGAACAGCTATTCAATTCATCAGTGGAATTTTTGATCCGTGCGGAATAATTGCTCCATTACTAAATGAAGGGAAAACTCTAGTTCCAGATTTATTTGGAAACGATACTAACTGGGACACTCCGTTGAAGACGGATACCGTGAGTCGTTTGAGGAAATTCCAGGAGAAAATGACAGGTCAGAACATAGAATTCAAAAGATTTATCCTACCAGAAAATAGCAAGAGCCACGAATTGATCGTATTCTCGGACGCCAGTAAATCTATGTATGCAGCTACAGTTTACATTCGATCTGAGACAGACAACGGAGTGGAAGTAGCATTGCTGATGGCCAAACAGAGACTAGCACCACGTAAGAATCCACTTTCTATACCACGTTTGGAACTATTAGGTGTTTGGATTGCAAGTAAGATCATGCGTATTGTTCTCGAAAGTCTCGATATTCCTATTAGCAAAACAATTATGCTTTGTGACGCTCAAATTGTTCTTGCCTGGGTGAAAAAGGAGGAAAAAGAGAAGGTATTTGTGCAAAATCGCATTGAACAGATAAGGAAGATAATTAGAGAATTGCAAGATAAGGGAAACAAAATTTTGCTTGGACATACGAAAACGGATGAAAATCCAGCGGATTTAGCAACAAAAGACGAATTTACTTTTGAGGAACTTCAAAAATCGATATGGTATAAAGGCCCGAAATTCTTGAAATCTCCATTCAACGAATGGCCAATGGATGAATTTTTTGTGATTAATGAAGGCAAAAATGAGGTTAATCTGAAGAAAAAGGTGAACACAGTAAGCTCAGAAGTTAGCGAAGGAAATAGAACACTAGTCAACCTTTATTTCTCAAACAGTTGGACGAAGGTCAAGCGACAAACACGCTATTGCCTTATCTTTCTCAAGAAACGTATCGCTAATAAATTAAGAAGTTCTCATTTGATTATTGCTTTACGTAAAGCTATTCCGGAAATCTCCAAGTTAGAGGAAATAGAAACTGAGAATGAATTTGAACTTCAGCCTGAAATTGTCTATATTTTTCGGAAACACCAAGAGAAATATGGCATCTGTGAGAATGAAAGGATGAGCTGGAAGAAAGGTAATGATAATTTAATCTTTTTGGAAGACAGACTTGGGAATTCATTGCGTCATGCAAACAGGAGAAGAATTGTGTTACACCCAAAATCTCGGTTGGGATATTTGATCATTTACAACTTGCATATTTGTCATTACCATTGCGGATTGAGAACAATTTTAGGACTAGTCTATGAGAGATACAGTGGGTCCAGATGGAATCAAGCGATCAGAAGCGTGATTCGAGGTTGTGCAAAATGTCGAAAAACAAATAGTCACCCATTCCGAATGCCAGATGCACCTCCATTACCAGAAAGAAGAGTCAATAAAGCTGTAGTTGTACTCGTACTGGTTGTGCTGGTCATAGTAGGACAGGGTTTCGGCTAAAATCGACATGAAAAATGAACTGAGCATACAGAAACTTACCTCCAAAATCGGACAAGGAGGACACTGGACAGTCGGACAAAGATTGCTAGCCAAATCCGTAACCGTTTCCAAACTACATTTGAGGTGAGCTGGAAGCTCAGACACATCATTGAAACAATATAACGGCCAAGTAAAGCTATACAAATCATCAGAGGTATTATGAATAATAAATTCATTACCCATCCAAAACCGCACAGTGAGGCTCGTCGCAAGATGGACACTGAGATCGCAATACCCATTTGGGCAACGCAGTTACATTGAAGTGATCGGGATCAGAAATCACAACAGGGACTAGTAAAACTAGAATAAAATACATAGGAAAAATATTGACTGAACAGCTCAATATCGACGATGGAAGCAAGAAAAGCCGGGAGGCTCTCTCCCGAGAAAACAGCTTAGAAATCATAACATTTTACTATTATTGTTTTCCTTTCTTCCTCTTTCCTTTGTTATCTTAGATTTATTTGAGATATGTTGCTTGTTGTATCCATTAACGCAAAATCGTGGAAATTGTAAACGAAATTTATCATCGAGGCATTGTGGAGAAATGGACGTTAAATTGACCTTTTATCCAAATTGCCACTGTCAAGTACCAGTTGCCTTAAACACGAACGACTACAGTCATTTACGCGTGTATGAACGACAGTTATCGACCTTAGGACCAGAGATGACTTTCAAAGGAAGGAATCTTCAATTGTCAAGCCTGAGAGCAGCCGATCTCCATGTATCAATTGTGCACTTAATGGACATTAAACGGGAACCTGACACTATCTGATTTCGGAACATTTTCGGAACGATTTAGCAGGAAGCAGTTGAACCTTGAACAACCTACAATGATCTCAATTTCGCGCCGCGGAGTGTTGCAGCCATGCAACCTTACTAATTCAATATACTCCCTTTTCTAAAAGCAGTGTAGACGCGTATTATACAGTAGGAAATTTAATTAATAGCTTCCTTTGCTCCGATAAACCCGAGCAGACGAATGATATTATTAATCCAATTGCCTCTATTTGGACTCCTTCATTTCTCCGTTATTCTACACAATTTGTATTAGTTCCCTCCCACTATATAAACCCGCTGAAAGTATAACTCGCTCTCTCTCACCATCTTATTTTTGTTAATACACAGCTACCAGACAAATAAAGAAATTGAACCAAAGCAAGTCGACCCAATAATAATGTTTGATGATGAGACTGTTTTCAGATGCCCGTCAATCCATCGAACTTGTTCTGTGAAGCCTTCAACAAAGTCAACAACACCTACTGCAAGCGACTTCGCGTCATCTGTGCCGAACATTACAAGAGCGAACTGGAAAATCAACTCAAGGTAGGTTTTAGAATTTTTCAAACGAGAAAGCAAACGATTGGATTTTGATCGAACTGTTTTATTTGTCGATATTTGAAATGTGTGTTAAATCATGCCTTCCGATAATCTGCAACTTGTGCGCAGTTATGTTTAAGAAATGATATGGGAAATTTAGAATTGTTTTGATAATCATTCTCAACAAATCTAAATTTGAAAGATAAACGCAAATTTCAGGTATGCGGCTACCCGAAGGCGTGGACGCAGTGCGACTCTGCCAGCCCAGAGGCTCTGTTCGAAAGAGGGGAGTTGGGAATGCTGAAGGAAGGTTATTGCGATACGGAGAGGAAGAAATGCCTACAGCATCATAGATGGGTGCAGGTTTGTTGATTTCGTTTTTAATTAATTTATCTTAACAATAGAAAAGATTCTATTGAAAACCGCATCTTATAAAATCTTTGAAAACGACGCTTTATCTTGATATTTTGAAGAAAATTGAACTTCTAAAATAGTGATTTTCAGGCGATGCTAGCCACTCTGGAGACAGACCGCCTCTACGTGCTCACCAAAATGGACGAGATCTTCGAGAAGAGGAGGGCTGTTGTAAGCACTTTTTGCTATTCTAATTTACAGGCTAAGAAAACGACATTGATATTTCAATGTTTTTAATTCATTTTGAAATTTCCTAAAACTTGTCTTATTTGAAAAATAGCTTTTGTGAGATTTTTTGTCTTTATTTTTTACGTATGCAGAATCAATTATCTGATATTTCATTCCTTTAAAATTAAATTGAACATTTTTGTTACTTATTTTAAAAAATTTGAATTATAATAAAAATTCGATGATTTTCAGGAATCGTTCGGAAAGCCGGACGTGCTGAGTCTGATGCTGAACGACAGAGAGGTTGTCGCCAGTCAGACACAGGAGAGGTGCAACGGGCATGCCAACGACATTTTCGAAGCGGTCAGAATTGTTTAAACTTTTTTTTTTTTTCGATAATTTTGAAGGACGTTTTACCGAATAGTAAAGTTATAGAATTCTATTTAGGGTAAGATTTTGTCTAAAACATGACAAATTTCGAAGAAAAGACATTAGGAATTTGTCATTTTTCAATATTTTTTTTTCATAAATTATAAATACGATTTTATAGTCTTTGAAATGATAAATATTTTTGCCAAAATTTCAGACTGAAAACAAGCCGACCAAGATGGAGGAATAAATCTTGTGATTGATTTCCTATTCCCTCTATTACAATCCAACAAAATTCTGGTACTTTAAAAACATACTAATTTGAAAGAATCTACTTTTCCTTGAAGAAATCGATTTCTCACATGTTTCAATCCATAACTTGTCATACGAACTTGTTTTTGGCGGGAGAAAATTTTTCGATTTTTTCAGGAAGATAATAATTTAGAGATTTTTCCCCACCATTTCTATGAATTTTAGTTCGTTTTGCTGCCACTCTCAGGCAAGATTATTTGGACTACTTTGATTCGTTGGTTTTAATTTTGAAAATGTACTCTTTTCAAAATTTAAGGTCAGCGATATTCTTGTTTTCATTTGTTCATTCGTTAACTCCTAATTGTTACGCGAGTTGATCTCATTTTTACCTTATTTTCTTTCATAAAGTTCCAGTCCTTTTACTTCCACCAGTATTTTATAGAGGGGACTTTTATTAGAGAAAATACGGTATTCGCCTTTCTCTCGGTTCTTCTTTCACTTAGAAAATCAACTAGCTAACTCTACTTTTTCAATTTTGGTCCTTCAATTTTTTCAAAAACTGTCTAATTTCTTTGACAGGACAATTTTGAGATCTATTTTTTCATTCAAACACCTCATCACAGAATATTCTATTGCGTAACGAAATAAAAAATGGTCATTTTATTTTTCAGAATTATTTATTTGCAAAGTTTGAAACTTTGAGATATCTTTGATTTTTCTTTATATTTTTCTCAATACTGTTTGATTTGATGTTTATTCAGTGCAAAATATTTTCAGTCAATATTACTTATATTTCAGATGACAACTTTGTCGAAAGCGGAGTATTTGAAGCGGTACATGTCAGGGGGCGGCGATACGGAGACGAGCAAAGAAAAGAAGAAGAAAAAGAAGACCAAACCGGATGCAGGAGCAGCTAAAGGGTAATAATTACTGTAGTTAACAATTAGGAGATACTGTAGGTTTGAGAAGCTTTGATTTATATTGGTAGAAGATTGGCTCAGAATTGTAGTAATCGAGTTTTTAGCCTTCTCATATTTATTCTGTCGAAGCATATCAGAAAATACCAGATGGAATCGTTTTTATTGAGTTTTCGTAAAAATGAAAATGAGTAATGATTTCAATATCTACGAAGAACCCGTTGAATAACTGAGAATAAATATTTTCGGGGAACGATCGTTACACCCAAAATTTTTTAAATTTTACACAGAATATAGCTTCATGAAAGATGATAAGATTCGTATAAGAAAATGATAGTGATAAGATTTAGGCCTGAGGAAGATAGGGCTAGGTAAGGGTAAGAGGGTAGGGTTTGGGCAGGGGGTAATGCAAATAAGATACCATTGAATTCATGCTATTGATATTAGAATTCCATTAAATCCAAGTCGTTTGTTTAAAAAATGTGGAATTATCTTTTTACAATGCTCAGATAATACTTTTGTACTCAAATACATACACTCGTATTTTCTATAGCATTTTCAGCTTCCCTGAAACTTGTCCTGAATTTTCTGCAGGAAAAGTAATGAAAATTGATCGCAAATAATCGTTCTAGGAAAGAACCTACTTTAAAATTTATTTTTCAGGATGAAAATCGTAGAGGACGACGCGTTCGCGTCGGTAGAGGCAGCCAAAATGCGGGACGTGGATTCGGACGAGGAGCGGGAAGAGCTCGAGGTCATTAGGCAGGTCGAGAGGAAGGTTGGAAAACTTTAAAATTGCTTTTAAGAATAGGAAATGTCTTTAGGAAAATCCATTATGATCATTGATGAAGTTATAAATTTTCAGCTTTCATTCAATTTAAGATATTTTAGTCGAATTTTAAAAATATTTAAAAATTTACCAGATTTGTATCATGATATTGAAGATATTCTTCTGAGCTGATTTGTATCTTTAAATTTGTAAATCATAAAAATTGCAGATGGACAAAGCGCCGATGTTCAAGAAGGCGTTCGTGGAGGTGGTCGAAATCAAGGAGGAACCCCCCGATGAAGATGCGGCTGGAAATGGAAAGACGAAAGGGTTCGCAAAATCTACAGATAGAATGGGGAGACGCAGACATGATTCGGGTATTTTTATGAAACTATTTTTCATTTTTAGCTTTAGAAATACCTTTTCTATCATTACTATCCCCTACAATTTATTTTTATAGTATTTTTAGAAGATAAAAATTCAAAATTCTATCTTCCTCAGGGTTGCTGACGGGCCCAAATTTGCGGGTCCAGGGCCCGCACAAATGTTTCTAATTTTTCACTCCCTATAGACCCGGACTCGGCCCAGATCCAAAAAATGCGGGTCGGACCGAGCCGGATTGGGTCCAGAAAGTGACAAATTTTGGGAAATCTGTGCGGATCCGGGTCTAGGGGAGTGGAAAGTTGAAAATTTGTGCGGGCCGGGCCGGGCCCGGGTCCTCACAAATTTGGGCCCGTCAGCAACCCTGATCTTCCTTACCATTATCTTCGCTAAAAGTTCGGCAAAGGAATGATGAAAACCTCGATTTTTCGATTTTAGATGAATCTCCTCCCCGCCACTCAAAAGAAAACCGTGAAGCGCCGAGAAGAAGGAGGCACGACAGCGATAATTCGCCTGCTAGAAGGGCATCCCCGGATGATAATTCGCCGCCAAGACAGAGAAGGCGACACGACTCGGACAATTCCCCGGTTCGACGAAAATCTCCTTCCCCAGACAACTCACCACCGCGAAGACGGAGACGACATGATTCTGGTAAGAATTTTTTTCTAGAAATTTATAATTTTGCAAAACATGAAACGGCGATTCTATTTGACGGCTCATTGCTCATCGCTTTAGATTGTGATTTTAAAGGGAACAATTTTAGACAATTCTCCTTCTCGTCGAAAGTCCCCATCCCCAGATCAGTCGCCACCACGCAGAAGGCACAGACACGATTCGGGTAATTGCTTTTTTTCTTTGAAATTCGAGAGAAGAAAAACTAGTGGAATGATTTTATTTTAGATTCTTCGCCACCCCGAAAATCGACCAGAACTAGACACGACTCTCTCGATCAGTCCCCACCAAGGAGAAAAGGCAGAAAGGATTCAGGTTGGGCATTTTTCTCTTTAATTTCAAGACATAACTTCAATTCGAAAATTGATGAATTATGTTCAATTCTCAGTATTTGATTGGTGAATCTAATTAAAACGTATTTCTTTTATAAACCATAAAAGGCATATCATCGAAAGACTCGATTATCTTTGATTCCACGTTATTTGATTTTCAAAACTTGAAACATTTTAAGATTCAGATTTTTTTTTCAGATTCGTCTCCACCTAGAAGATCACGGAAGAGTCCCTCACCCAAGAGGCGCATCAAACAGGAATCGCCAGATTTGTCACCTCCCCGAAAATCATCTCGAAAAAGTCCATCTCCGAAAAGGAGAATCAAGGAAGAACCCGTCGACTCCGATGCGTCTCCGCCCAGAGAAAGACAGACCAAGACTCTCGATGGAAAGGTTCGAAATTTAAAAAAAGGATAAATTTTATGTTTCAAAGAACTTCAAATATTCTTTAAAATTCCTTTAAGCTAGTGTTAGATTTGTATTTTTTTCCAAAAAAAACCTTTTTCAGAAAGCCGGCCTCCAATCAGCGAAGAATCTGCGTGAAGAAACGGATCGACTCAAGAGAAATGAGGAGGAGGTTTATCTTTTCATCTATTATTCAAGATTATATTCTTTTAAATTGGCTTTAAAGTATTTCTTAATTCGTTCAATTTGAATTGGAAAATTGATAAATCAATCATTCGATTTTGCACAAGATTTTTCAAATCTATCAAAAGAATTAAAAATCTTTGAAAAATTGTAATATTCATTAAAAAAAATTTATTTAGAAGATAAAATTAATTTCCAGATGTTCGCTGAAATCGATAACAAGTACAGCGGGCGGGACGCGGAGACGATCTACAGGAAACGACAGCTCATGCAGAAGGGCAAGAAAGTGGAAACCGAAGAACAGAAAGCTAAGAAAGCCAGGGAAGAGGTCAAACAAAAGGAACTACAGGAAAAATATCAGACCTGGAACAAAGGCATCAAGCAGATACAGGAGGTGAGGGTTTTCATTTTTCATATTTTCATCATCTTTTTTCCGATCTTCTTATCTATTTTTAAAAGAACAATTACTAACCCAGCACATTATTAAAGTCCGAAATAATGTTTGAAAATTTTGAAGCATTGATTTTTTGAACAACTTTCCTTCGAAAAAATATTTCCGAAAATGGTCAACAAATATCAATTTAGGTGGGTGGAATAATCTGCTGAAATTCTCTAGGAGTTTTAAAAACATAATTTTTGAAAAAAAAATTTTTAGCGCCAAGACAAACTGGAAGAGATGGCGCGCGTCGCTGCGGAGCCGATGGCTCGAATGGCTGATGACGAGTCCATGAATGCACATTTGAAGGGGGTAAGCTATCAGTTATTATATATATATTTTAAAAAAATAATTTCACTCATTTTAATTTGTTTCTCAAAAATATTTTTCATCAAAATAACTGAGCATTTGAGAAAATGTAAGTGGATTCTGATTTTCTTCAATTTTACCTGTGAACATTTGGATTCGAATAATTGTTCAAAATTGCTATTTTCTTTCCAATAATAATTGACCTTATCGAATGATCATTTTATCTTGTTTTCTCAGAAAAGTTGAAAGTTTAAAAATTTCAACAAATGAAATATTTGCTCAGGTGCTCCACGAGGCCGATCCGATGGCTGCACTGATCCAGAACAAGCGGCGAGAGGACGCCATCGATCGGGGCGAACTTGGTGAGTCGATTTTTAAAATATTTAAAATCTTACTTTGTAATAATATTTTGCAAATAAAAAATTATTCAATGCAAAAACTAATAGGAATTCGGAATTTTGTTGAAACATGGTGGACATTTTTCCTACTTATTTCTATTGAATTAGATATAAAAAAAACACATCCAAGATTTAGTAACTTTCCCAAAAGTTCGTTTGAACTTCCTGAAACGTTGAAGCCTAAATCACTTATTTTTCAAATTAAGTCTACCCGACATACAACAGACCGTTCCCTCCCAATCGGTTCGGCATCCGTCCGGGCTATCGATGGGATGGCGTGGATCGGTCGAGCGGATTCGAAGGCAAATTGGCCATGACGTCCAATGCCAGAAGGGCACAGGAGACCGAGTACTACAAAAGCGTCGCTGAACTCGATTAGATCAAAGTTGTTGTTAGGTAAAAGTCAGACTTGTAAAAATCATTCATGCTTTTTCGTAGACTTATTTTCCATCACTGACTAAATATTTTTGCAAGTATGAAATTTTATCGATTACAGTAGCCTAAGGTAAAAGTTCATAACTTAAGAGCCATTCCACGAATAACTGGAACTAGGGTCCGGACAACTGCAAAAGTGTCTCAGATCTGAACCAAATTTATATGGTGGATACACCCATGGACCCTATTCACAAAAATCGGAAAG
>LIAE01008128.1:35325-77330 GCA_002287525.1 Diploscapter pachys | reverse complement strand
TTCATATCTCCCTGTGTGTGCACATTCTAGAATAAGTTCTGGAACAAAAGTTAATCAACTTAAAGAGCTCTACAAGATTTCATGGAAAACTCCTACGTTAATTTAAATTATCCTTGTAAACACAGTACAGGTATATAGGGTAACTTCGGATAATTTTTTCCTACAAAAAATAATTTCTAAAAATTTTATTTTTATATTTATCATGTTCTCCTCGATGAGATCTACAAAATAAGAAGATAATCATGAAATTTAGTGTAAAATACAGGAAGATATGAATTTTTGAAAATTTTTCGTTCAAAATAGCATTTGACCACATTTCGAAAAAAATTAATTTCTCGAAAAGTACCCCATTTTGTGCAAAGTGGTAGGTACTGATATAACCCCCAAGGATTCTACTTTAATACTATGTAAAAATATGGTGCACCCCCGGCGTTTTACGAGCGTACTGATCGAAAATGTTGGAAAATTGACTAATTTTGATACTTTTTGGCCTATAACTTTTTATGTAAACATCAAATCGAAAAATTTTGTTAATGAAAGTTGTTTATCTCGTCGAGTTGCATCGTTTGATATAGGTATTGATCGGGTTATATGCCTCTAGACGATTTTTGAGTTTTCCAGTACGTCATTTACTGTAGCGTAAACGACGCGCGCCCGAGCTCTGGGATCTCGATTTGTAGATTCCCCACCCTTGATTACATTATTTGGACTCATTTTCAGAAAAATAGTTTTTGGGTTGTGCCAAGCCTTTCCCAGCAATACTCCATTTTTACATAGAATGGCTAATATGGAACAAATTTATTTCAGGGCTGTTTGAGAAGTTGCTATCAAGATGCTGTCTACGAAAAATGTGGATGTAATTTTTCATGATTTCTCATAACATCATGCATTATGCAAACATTATTTGAGCGCAAAAATTATTTAGATGGATTTAAAAAAAAAGAAAAGTGTTCAAGAAATTATAGGATGTTTCTTTCATTCATGCTTTTAAAAACACATCCAACGTTGCCATTAATAATGCATAGTGAATGAGTTGTGGAGGAATTATGGAAAAATTCTCAGGCATGGACCCAAGGTATGTTTCAATAATTTCATAAATCATGAAATTTCGACGTTTAGATACCCATCGGATCCTAAAAAATCGATGTGCACTCTGGCAATGCGTAAGCCAACATATTTATAAATTCCCTTTTATCTTATTGTACGAAAATTAGAGATTCTTTTTGCATAATTTGTGTACTTTGTTGTTTCTAGGTAGATTTTTTCAAAATTGCATGTATTTATTAAATAGATCCTCAGAGAATCAAATTCTTAGGTCATTGTCTAAACAGCCTGCTAATAACGAGAGGGGATCCCTCGGAGTGGACCGATTGTGAGTGCCCCGTTCCCTGCACAAACACTGATTTTCGCATCACTTGGTCGGAAACGTTTATGAATAAGGTACTCATAAAGATAAATACTGTGAATATAAATAATAAATGATAAACTATGTAAATTTTAGGTTCCAGTCGAATGCTCGTATCCGAATCAAACCTCTGTTTCAACTACTACATCACCACCATCAGGTAAGGAATATACGAATTTTGACGATTTGGAATTGTCGCAACGACGCAACGTGGCGAGATAGCGTATAAAAGCGAGAGAGCATTCTTTACCCTCTCCTATCCCTACATACTATTTCGCCTCGTTGCGACGTTGCGACGTTGCGCCTTTTCCAGATCACCCGAATGAATTTTTCGATACAATTAACGCATGTATATCAAGATTATAATCACTCCATGCTTCGTAAAATTATCTTTTATTTTAGGAAGAAAGAAGCGTGAAATATTTCCACCTTACTACACAACAAGGTTAGTCATTAAACTATTTGTATCGTAAATCAATGGAAAACTTAAGCGTGAAGTGTTTTATTGAACGAGAGAAATTTTAACATAAATGGCTTTCAAATGTTTTATGAATCCTTTTCTATGTATATTTATTCAGTTTGATTCAAAGTATTTTCTTTGGCATCGAAATGAATATTTTCAGCAATCCGGACTCTCCCACGTCAACGACTACCAGAGCGCCTCCCGCTGCCGATGCTTCAAGTTGTACTCATCAGGAAGTCTTGATGTATAATCCGGTGAGGATTTAGCTGCAATTATTTTATTTAATAAAAGGCTATTCGAAATGCAGATTATATGCTTTTGATAACTGATATTATGGAAAGCTAAACATGTTGTGGTACCATATAAATTATTCAAAATTGCTGATGCAATAATTCAAAAGAATAAATATATTTTAGTCCGACTACATCAAAATTACGATGGCCGCTAGAACGTCCGTCAATAATGTTTATAAGGAGTTTCCAAAAATGACGGTGAATTAACTTTGCATTATATATTGTGTGATTGATATGTTTCAGTTTTCGAATTTCCTTTCATATACTGGTGGAATCCTAGGGATCTTGGCTGGCATTTCAGTGAGTTTATTGTTATTGTTCTTTCTTCTTTATTAAACGATAATTAGGATTCATCTTTCAGATAATAACCTTCATCGAATTCGGTGTTTTGATCATCCGGTTGTTCTATGACGCATGCTTCTTCGGAAAACAATAATTATGGGTTTGTAGATCTCGTTACCCATTAAAATCGTCGTAATTATATTACATTCAAACATTATTTGGTTCTAATAAAGTTATTATAGCTGAATAAGCATTCAATAATCGAGCTGATTTGTTATGCCATTGACGATTTTTAAACAGTTTTAAATATGCATGTATCCTTCATTTAAAATTTTTAAGAGAGAGTCTTGGTAAGAATCAACAAGGGGATGGCTAGAACAAAAGCCTCGTTTTTTGATGATTTTTTAAGGGCCCGTTCATACTTAGTTGCAATGCAACTTGCAATTTGCAACTCGCTTGAAATAGCATAGGAAATGAAGAGAGCGCGATTGCATCATGTTGCATCAATTCTTGTGCTCTCTTCATTTCTCATGCTATTTTAAGCGAGTTGCAAATTGCAAGTTGCATTGCAACTAAGTATGAACGGGCCCTAATGGTTTCTGACTATATTCTACCTGAAAAATACGATTCCGAGCTTTTTCTCGAAGTTTTCAAGTTCGGGCCCAGGGGGTCAAATTTCAAGTCATCCCGACACCCCGAAACCTATATCAGATTGTTCAGCTCGATGGCTGAGTCAAATGGTGCAGACATTTTCGAATCCAACCTTCCTAACCTGAGTTATGGCTAAAAACTGCAAAATGCCAAAAAGCATGGATCTTCGGGGAAAAATCGAAATTTACATACAGTGTCGTAGGTACTACATCCCAATATTTTCATCGAATAAAGTACATGTCCTACTCATACTAATTCAATAATTGTTTTGAAAAATAGCGGCAACAGTTTATCGAAAAATCGGCCCGAAGTCGGACCTGAAAATTTCGATTTTTCAAAAATCAATGGTAACCCCACAAATCATATACCAATCGATAGAGCATGAAAAACTGAGCAACTTTTGTGAAGATACTTTGGGTCTAGCTATAATGGTATGCGTGGTATGGAGGTTTGAATGGGTCAGATACCGAAAATAGCAAACATTTTCAAAAATTCATAACTTTTCCAAAATCAAGCGAATTCGAAAAATCTTTTCGGAATATAACAGATTAAGGATAATACTTCATTTTTGCTTCCTAGAGTACCGTGCTACCACTTTACCATGTTGCCATATGGGCCCATGGTATACCACCCATATGGTACCAGAGTGGTACTATACCAAAATGGGTATCAATCGACTCGAAATCGACTGAGAAGTAATATCCGAGTCCATTTCTATCAAATACAGCAAGTGGCTGGCCCCTCTAAACCTATATATTTTAGAAAGTATACTTCATGGTTATATTCATTCTTTTTAATTTTTCGAAAATCTTTTATAGCAAAAGTTTTCTTTGTACCTCCTGTTTACAGTCAAATCGTCAAAACTCCCAACTTTGACCCCCACCTAGCTCCGCCCACCTTTGGGGCGGGGCCTGGTCTCCCCATTTTTGTGATTAGGGTCCATGGATGTATCCACTATATAAGTTTGGTTCGGATCCGGGACACTTTTGCAGTTGTCTGGACCCTTGTTCCAGTTACTCGTGGAATGACTCTTAAGAATGACAGAAGAATAGAATTTTGAACTTTCAAGAATTTTTGGAGATCAAGTTTTGATATCTTCTAAAATCCAATTCAATTTGGGTGTACTGATAATGACCACGATTCGAAAATGTCATGCAGGTCTTTTGAAATTCAATTTTCTAACTAGGAAAATAAGAACTTTCATGATTAGAAGACGAATTTATTCAATCCATAGATGGAATAACTTTTGCTCGGATAAAATTAAAATCAATCAATCAATCAACCTTTCGGCAGCTTCTTACTTCATACCTTTAATGGTTTTTTTTCGGTTCATGAGTAACGAAAAGAATAAGAAAAAAACAGAAATCAACTATATCGCCCATTTTATACTAGAAAACTAGAAGGAATAAAATGAAAAATTTATCGAAAAATCAATAAAACAGGAAGATAAAAGTCCGAATTACAAAATAACTTTATAAAACTACTAGAGTATCTGTGTACTGATCTGTCTCTGTCTAAGGCTTGAAGGTGGCGAGGAAGTTGGTCACTACCTCCTTCAGCTTGCCGTCTGTCGCAGGCGTGAGCTGACCCTCCTCTCTGCAATCGAAATGTTTATTTTATGTGGATTTTTGAACAAAAAATTAGGCAACTGCAAAAATTGAACATTTTTAAAGAGACGAGAGTGATTCATTCATATTTATGAAATCGGTGTCAAAAATTTACACCTAAAATGACTTGACATTGACATGATGTCACGAAAATATGAACACTTCCCAAGGAAAAAACATCTTTCTGTTAAGGCATTTTTGCTCGACTATTAAAAGCAAAATAAGTTGAATCCCGAATTCTCTAAATTGAATTTTCCTGATTATTTTACCTGATGGTCTTGAGCAGATCCTGTTGGCTGGATCGAAGATGAGCGAGGAATTCCTTCTCGAATTTGGTGATCAGCGACGGGTCCAATTTGTCGAGGTGTCCCTTGACTCCGGCATAGATCACACCAACCTAAACAATCAGTCATTTATTTTCCTATTATCAAATTCAGATTTGGAAAATATACGTATCTTTTGACTACTTGGAAATCAAAATTTCCTTAATTCATGTAAATATTTAGTTAGGATGGCAGGCAAAAAGATCCATTCCCTAAACTACTTCGCGCACATGATTTTCAAGTAGTCTGTTTTTCGAATTTTTCTAAATCCCCCACCTGCTCTTCAATACCCATCGGCACGTACTGTCCCTGTTTGAGAAGCTCAGTGAGACGAACTCCGCGGTTGAGCAGCTGCTGAGTGGCTGCGTCCAAGTCCGAGCCGAACTGCGCGAATGCAGCCACCTGCAATTTGAGTTGAATTTAAAAAAATTACATTTGGGATTTCAATTCGTTACTTTTTCATTTTTCAAGAAAATTAACTTGAGCCTTATTTTCGATTTTTCTAACCTCACGGTACTGAGCCAACTCGAGTTTCATGGATCCGGCGACCTGTTTCATGGCCTTGGTCTGAGCGGCGGAGCCGACACGCGACACGGACAGACCCACGTTGATAGCGGGACGCACACCCTTGTAGAACAGCTCAGTCTCCAAGAAGATCTGGCCGTCAGTGATCGAAATGACGTTCGTTGGAATGTAGGCAGACACGTCACCAGCCTGCAAATATTTCATTTTGAAATTTTTCAGGATAATTCGGAAAAATACCCCAAATTCAATGAAAAATAATCGCAATTTAAATAGTTTTACTATTAGGGTATAGGGCTGATAGGGGGAAATTGAGAGCCCTTTTCCGGGTTGTCATTTTTGAAGAGATCATGATTTTTACCTGAGTCTCAATGACTGGCAGAGCAGTCAGAGATCCTCCGCCCAGGTTGTTGTTCATCTTGGCAGCTCTCTCGAGCAGACGCGAGTGCAGATAGAAGACGTCTCCGGGGTAGGCCTCACGACCAGGGGGACGACGCAGCAGCAGAGACATCTGAAATGGGATTCATGCCGATTTGATTCGTGTTTACAAGATTATATGGTCTAGCATATTTTGCATTTTACACCTGGTTCTGCACGAAATATTGAGTCTATGCAGAAATTCGGTGTGATGCAGAACTGATGATTTTGTAATTTTAACGAGTTATCATTTTTAGTTCTTCTGAATTCCTCTACCTGACGGTAGGCGACGGCCTGTTTGGACAGATCGTCGTAGATGATGAGTGCGTGTTTGCCGTTGTCGCGGAAGAACTCGCCCATGGCGCAGCCCGAATAGGGCGCCAGGAACTGCAGTGGGGCGGCATCGGAAGCCGTAGCAGACACGACGATGGTGTAGCCTATCGCGCCCGCGTCCGTCAGACGCTTCACGATCTGAGCGACAGTCGAACGCTTCTGTCCGATGGCGACGTAGATGCAGTACAGCTTCTTCTTCTCGTCGCCGGCCTCGTTGAAACGCTTCTGGTTGATGATCGTATCGATGGCGATAGCGGTCTTTCTAAACATGAACCGTTATTTGGAAGCTCGGACTTGTTGAAAAGTTGATGCATTTTGCAAAATACTGAATTTATACCCAGTCTGACGATCACCGATGATCAGCTCACGTTGACCACGACCGATGGGCACCAGCGAGTCGACTGCCTTGACACCAGTCAACATGGGCTCGCGCACGGACAGACGGGGGATGATACCGGGGGCCTAAATAGTTCTTGCTCGCTCAGAATCAAATTTTCCCTTCAAATGGAAATTGGTAAGATTCCGATTTGAAATCGGAGTCTGAAATTTAGCACTCTTGATTCAAGGTTTATTAGAGGATGTGGAGGATTAAGTTTCTTATTCCTACGAATTCTGCAATTTCTCAAATCACAATTTGAATACCTTGACTTCGACACGAGATCTCTTGGCCTGCTTGATGGGGCCCTTTCCGTCGATGGGATTGCCGAGGGCATCGACGACTCTGCCGAGCAGACCGTCGCCGACAGGCACGTCGACGATGGCGCCCGTTCGCTTGACGATGTCGCCCTCCCTGATGACCTTGTCGTTACCGAACACGACAACACCCACGTTGTCCGGCTCCAAGTTCAGAGCCATTCCCTGCAGAATACTGGTTAGAACGATTTTTGAGCCGACTTCTCAACATGACCTGCAGAAACAAATAGTGCATCCTTCCGAAAGAGATTAAGAAGAAATGCTCTTTTTCTCTCGATATGACACACTAGTTTTCTGCGGATCGAGTTTTGAGAAGGAAGAAATGGCAACAGTAATATGACGGCAGGACAGCATGCGCTTTTCTACAATATAACGGCACAATTTCCATCACATTACACCATTCTGCTATAGAAATCGTGTCGTCATATTGTAGAAAGAGCGTGTCGTCCTGCCGTCATCTTGTAACTGCTGGAAAAAATTGCCTTGATTCCCGAGTCGAATTCCACCATCTCCTCTGCCTGAATGTTCTTCAGACCATAGACACGAGCGATACCGTCTCCAATGGACAGCACCTGGAAAATCAATATTTTTCAAAAAAAATTTTTTTTTTTAGATTTTTTGAAGGAAGTTCCCAAATATTTCCTAATATGGGAAAATTCCGAGAACTGTTCGAAAAAAAAAGATGTTGAGAATTTTCTCGAACCTTTCCGGTTTCCTCGAGATTGATGTTGGTCTCCTGTCCGAGGATGCGCTCCTCCAGAATTTTTGACACCTCGGAGCCGGCCGAGGCCATACGAGAGGCGGTCGTTGAGACGTTCGCATTCTGCGTCTGCAACAGAATTTTCTCATCGAAGCAAAGATTTGCTCGAATTCTGTAAAGTTCACCACACATAAACCTAAAGAGAATTCATCCAATTTCTGAAGAAACTAGGAAAATTCTACAAGAGGAAAATTGTGAGCAGACTCCACAAAGCCCCGATTCTCCACACCCAACCTTCAAAGTGTTGCCGAGCACGGTGGCGAGTCTCTTGGAGAGCATTGTTACCGATAGTTTGAGCGCACGTCAACCGACTTCTGAAAACAAATCAGGAAATGACCGGCTCGGAAATCGCGAAAAAATAGAAAATGAAACGAGCGTTCTTCAAATGGGCGGCCACTGCTTTCTGCGTAGAGCGAGGAATACGCAATCCGTCTACTGTAGCGCGCAAACGCGCACGAATGCACACATTGCTCGTTTTCGACTTTTAGCTTTGATTTTCGTCGTTTTTTCTCGCTTTTTAAAATTTTATTTGGCAACTCGGATATCCCGAAATTCCCGCAACCTCGCAACTTTGAAGATGGTATGCAAAATCGATAGAGAGCTCCTCTACTCCCTCCTTGCCCTCGGCCCTATTTCGCAAAGTTGCGGGAGTTCCGAATAATACTTTGATTTTTAAATTTATGTTTTGTTTTAGTGAATCAGTCATGGAAAAAGAAGCGGATCGTGAAGAAGACGTGCAGATGGGGATTGAGCAGGAAGACGAACAGGAGAAGGAGGAAGTGGAGCAGCCAAAGGAAGAAGTGAAAATTGAGCAGAGCGAATCAAAAGCTGTAATTTTATTTTTATTTTTAAAAACTATTCTTTCTTGGAAAATAAAACTAAAAAATATCTCTTTTAAAAATGTTATCTGTTTTCATTTTAGTCCGTGACAACTAAGGAGAAAACAGAAAATGAAGAGAAATCGGCCGAAGCAGCTCCGACCTCGTCGATATCGTTGGCGATCGGCGACGACGTGCCGGCCAACTACGTCATGACCGATCTGGAGATCAACACGGGAGACAGTTATACCAATCTGTCGAATCTATCAAACCTGTCCAACTTGTCCGACTCAGCGGCAGCGATGTCCTCGCCCTCCCCCACTCCACTCATTTCCCCTTCATCTGCTGCGTCTGCAACTGAAACCAGAACTTCTACAACAAACCGAGGAACCAAAAGGAAGAATACGGATCATGAAACGAGGTTTGTATAAACAAAGAATATTGAGTCAAATTGTTCAGAATTTCAAGTTTTGAGAAATTCCCATTTTAGATTTGGAATTTCGAAAATTCATGATTTTTTTCAGAGGAAGAACCTCCCAGGAAAACGACCTCGACAAGCCGCAGCCTCGATCTCGACTCCAGTCTGATACATTCTCAGCTACAAGGTTTAAAAATGAGTTTGAAAAATAATAAATTGGAATTTTCAGTGAAACTCCAGATGAAATTGGAGGCGTGCGAGTTCGCAGAACAACTAGGGAAATCAAGAGACCCAAATTCGACGATGAACTCGTCGAGACCATGCCTCTTTACAAGTCCAATACTAGAGTAAAAAATTAGAATAATTTTGGATGGATTAAATACTTTGGGCTTCTTGCATAATTTACCAGTTCACTATTGACCACCATTTGAACATTCGCTAGGCTTTAGGGCTACGCAGTGTAGGGAAAAGAAAAAGGACTGGTGAATTATACAGGAGACCAGGATTTTGAAAGATATCTTATTGAAAAATTAGTTTAAAAAAATGAAATTTTCAGAAAAGAGTAAGTGGCGAGCGCTCTGCACAGCACTCCGCGTCGAAGGACAAGCGAAGTGTCACTCCTTCCGAGGAGTCGCCAATCGATCATTCAGTTTCACAAGGTTGGTAGTAAAAGTGACGAATATGAGCAAGTTTCTTAGAAAATAACCACTATGCAAAATAACTTGTTGAAGAACTATTTCTTATCTTCCTTACTCTACTATATTCTACGTGGTGGTTATTTTGGTGATTTCTAATGTGTTCATGTCCTTGTGAAATTTCGATTTTCTTATTTTTGATCTAGTAGAAAATTTCATAAGACCATGCTACTTCTTCAAATCATTTTACAAATCAAGAATTTGCAGGAAGAACCTCCACTGATCTGTCGTCTTCCACCCCCCAAGCAACTGAACGCAGAGCATCCCGAGCGTCGCAAATGAGAAAGCCTTCCACCGCAGCGAGCACTGCTGCTACTGCTGCTGAAAAGCCATCTCCGGTCAAGAGGAGCAAACGCAGCAGGGAGGAGAAGAACGCGGAAAATGAGGTTTATTATTATTATTTTTTTTTTTTTTTAATTTCCTTATTTTTTTTCTATTTTTAACTTTCAGTCCGCCGAAGCGTTGAATCAAGCAAATGTCTCCGAACAGCCGCAGAAAATTCACTCACTCAGAAAGAGAAACACCGTCAGTCTTGCTGATAAACAGGTGGATATAACTTTTTTTGAAAAATAATCTTCTCAAAAAGGCTCATTGTATTTCCCAATCTCTTTTCTGAAGAATATTAAAAGAGGAGGATGAAATCTACAAGGAGCTTTCAAAGATAATATATATATTTTTTTAAATCGAGTTTAATGAATTTTCACGTTTCCTATTCAGGCAATGGAAGACGTATTGATGGAAGAGGAGCAAGCCCGAATCGAGGAGAAAAAGAAGGAGGCCAGAATTGCAAGCAAGGACCTGAAGACGAAGGAACTCGCTGCCGCAACCGAGGTCGTCGACAACGCGACTTCCAAGGAACTCAAGAAATTCTCCGCTCACGACGATGTCGCGCTCATCACTGCTGCTACTCATGTAAGGAAATCAAAATTCGGCTTCAAAAGAGGGAAATTCTCTCCTTTCTTTTCGTTTTTTCGGAAAAATGTGAAGTTGTAGAGATAAAAGTTTTACCTTTTCTGAAATTGAAATTATCTTTTCCAGATAAATGACATGGTGACGATCCACGCCTGTGTCAAGTTCAGCGAGCCATTCGAGTTGGCAGACATCGAGGAGCGTTGGTATCAACTGATGTACGACGAAGCGCTCTCCAGACTCGCCAAGAAACGATTAGCTGATCTGCAGCCGGAGGAAGTTCTCAGAATTCAGGTACGAACATAGAAAAATCGAGAATTTTTCTCCTAACTTCTATTTTTAGAGAAATTTATTTTGAAAATAATCGAAAGGTTTCAGTCAAAAACGCCGTTTTCTATGCGCGAGGAGGAAATTCTCTCCCTGATTCCTGACCAAGGCGCCCTGATCAACTACAGCACAATGCAGGAAATCTTGGAGAAGTACAGGTAAAAATAAAAATGCAAAGAGATGAAATTTCCCCCATTTTCAGAGAAGATTTCCACTCCGCAAGAACGCCTCAAGTCATTTTCGATCACTGGCAGAAAATGAGACTGTAAGTTTGTTTGTTTAGATTGCAGTTTTTCAGTGATTTATTGGCTTTAGCATGGGACTTCTGAAGGATAAGCCTGAACCCGAGCCGGCTCCTGCTACACTCGACTGGGGGGCAATCGAGAGCAGACACATTCTGACTGGAGAGACGAAGCTCGATGCAACCAGATATTTGAGGTATTTATTTATTTATCTATTTGAAAGGAAAATTCCATAATTCCTTTAATTTCTCATTTCATCTTTGATCAAAAGCGAAATAATAGTTGAGACGAAATTGCACTTTCAGGCAAGCAAATGCTCGAGCCAGATTCGTGGCGCATCTGAACACACGCGTGCGCGTCACGCCCATCGCTGGAATCGTCAGCGACCATCTGCCCGATGACATCGTCGCCTCTCTCAAAGGACGACTTGTCAGGTTCGTCGAAAATAAATTTTCTAAATTTCAATTCACAAAAACAAAGTTGATAATTATCATTTATCTTTGCTTCGCTGATTTAGTTTCATTTCTCGAAGAAATTAATTTAAATATCAAGTCCAAATTTCCAGGTACCTAATCAAAACGGACAGGGCTACGATCGGCAGATCGACTTCCATTTACAAAGTCGATGTGGACTTGGCGCTGGAAGGACCTGCTAGCAAGGTAAGAATGATTTGGAGAAAAAATAAATTAAAACCAACCTAGGGAAAATAAAAGATTTTAAATTCGAAATTTTCAGATTGCTCGAGAACAGGCAATTATTGAAAGAGATCCGATCAGGAACACGTACACGATCACAAACGTGGGCCGAAGACCGATGTTCGTGGATGCCAAGGCTCTTCCAGGTAAAATCCACGATTTTGTAATCGGAAATTTATGCTCAGGGATGTAAATTTGATATTTAACTTGACGGTTGAAAGTGATCAGCTCTGATTTCAGAAGGAGTGGCGACGCAGCTCAAAGACAACTCGGTGATCGAGATCGACGTGATTCGTCTCACCTTCAAGGGCGTTTCTCCTCGCCCTCCCGCCGCTGTTCCCTCCTCCTTCGCGGCCCCCCTCCCTGTACATGCTCCAGCCCACCATTACTCCTATCCTCATTCGGGACATCCCTCTCAGTCCCATCCCTACCCTCATCAGTCTCGCTTCAAAACATCCAAACCACATGCGGCCCATTCGATGGCCATGTACCAGTTCGGTAGACACAATTAGATCATGATCTCAGGCATTTTTATCAGTTTACCTTTTTCATTATCAGCGACGAGGTGAAATTGAAAAATTCGGATTCCTAAATCGAATCGGCATTTTTTGAAGTCATAACTCGGTCTCAGTCCTTATTCATTATCACGAGTGAGATGGAATCGATGTTTTCTTCTAAAACTTTTGTCAAAAGATAAAATTTCATCTTATCACTCTTTATCAGCAGAAGTTGTCTTGCTGAAATATTCCTTCATTTTCGTCAGACGTTGCAACGTTTTCGAACCGCGGTTAGCCGCATGAAACGAGAGACGGAAAGAAGACATGCTCCTTTTCTCTCGATAACGCATACTATCTAGTTTAATGCGGCTAATCGCGCGGCTCGAAAACCTTGCAAGTCGGATTTTCATTCGTTTATTTTCGTAATAAAATGCGATTTTCCATTTTCGATGTTTTGTCGATTTGTATGGTGTTTATGAGTAGCTGCGCCAATTCGTGCAATACTCCGAGCTTTCATCGATTGGAGGCTTTATCTCTGTTGTCTTGTGTTTTCCGTGATAATCCGTGATTTTTTCGTTAGAATTCTTAAAATATGCTTCTGCGTCGGTTGAGTCGAGCGCTCGTGTCGATTTCCACCAATTCACAACCTAACTTCACTTCCCAATTCTTCGCTCCAAACACTTCTAGGTCAGCGTCTTTCTCTTCTGTTCCAGGATTTTATGAAATTTATTTCGGAGTTTCGGAGAAGAAATGGAGTGAAGTTGGCTCCAAACTTCAATGTTTTCCCAGAACTTTGGAATTAACTTCACAAAATCACGCTTATTCCACCTCAGATTTCTAACTTCCCGAATTTTTGGCACGACTAATCAATCGTGAAGTTTCGAGTTGAATGTTTGAGAATTCAGATCCGTCGAGCCACATCGCTGCTTCTCAGTTAGCGTTCGAAGAATGGCGAGTGAAGTGGACGCAGCGCAGAAGGCAACGAGGGGTGGAGACGATACCATCTTCGATAAGATCATTCGCAAGGAAATCCCCGCCAAAATCATCTACGAGGATGAGGAGGTTCGTTTATTGTTTTCGGAAAGAAAAATTAAAGTGAAATGAAAAAAAAAAATTTGGTAAAAAGACATACAAGATTCGGTATGAAACTTTCTTCTTCTCATCATTCCACATGTGTTATCGGCTATTCAGATTTTCAACTTTTTTTTTTGTCGAAATTTTGACACCCACACCCGCGGGTTTTAATTATGAGTCTGCAGCTATTTTTATTAGAAAGTACTGATTGAATTTGCCTCCTATCTAGGTGCTCGCATTCCACGATGTCGCCCCGCAGGCTCCGATTCATTTCCTCGTCATTCCGAAGAGAAGGATTGTCGCTTTGGACGAGACCAAACCCGAGGACTCGGCTCTGCTCGGCAAACTGATGTACACTGCTTCTAAGGTGAGCATTTGGTTGTTACTGAATCACGTGAATTCCTGCTATTTTAAAGTCATTTTCTTATGAATAATCATTGGAAAATAGGAATTTTGAAGAAAAAAGTTGAATGTTTGTATAAAGAATTTCAGGTAGCGAAGGATCTCGACGCCAAAGAGGGCTACCGCGTGGTGATCAACAACGGCAAGCACGGGTGCCAAAGCGTCTACCATCTGCATCTCCATGTGGTAGGCGTTTTTGAATTACCGAGAAGAAATGGAGCTGATTTCAGCTCGCGGGACGTCAGTTGGGTTGGCCTCCTGGCTAATTCTAGAAATCTGATAATATTCGATTTCACATCGCTTCGTTAAAGTAGTGTTTAGGACGCGTTCAGACTTTGCTCGCTCTAGAACGAACATTGAGAAATAGCGTTGCTAGAGATGAAAGCGCAGAGAAACACTGCTCGTTGACTCTCTTGCCGAACAACATTATTTCGCAATTTTCGTCCGTAGAGCGAACAAAGTCTGAACGCGTCCTTAGAATTTGTTGTTTTTTTCAAATTTGACGGGATAAATTATGTTCTTTTCTTAGAGGTGAATTCAATACAATGGTTGAATCCATTGAAATACTTAAAAATTTTGTAAATTTTTGATTTTTGTAATTTGGAAATTCAGATGTTTTTGTAAATATTCAGTCTAGTCTAGACAGATATTCAATTTAGTGAATCTCTTGGTGAGTTGTTATTTTTAAACATTCAAAGAAAAATGAGAACATCAGAAATGCCATTTCCAAATGAGCATGCGAACAACCTGAAAGGCTCTGCCTGTTCAAGTGGACCAACCATTTTTGGGCGAATTATTCGAAAAGAAGCCCCGGCAAATATTATCTATGAGGATGAAGATGTGAGAGTTTTGGCTCACTGTAGTTACCATCTTCTTTTCTGAGAAATATTATGGAGAGGAGAAAAAAGGGTAGTATCTACAAGAGGCCACTTTTTAAGAATTTTTTTTTTACAAATTAGTTTAAAATTCAGATAATTTCTTTTCATGACATCAATCCCCAGACGCCTGTGCATTTTCTTGTCGTCCCGAAAAAGCGAATAGCTTCTCTTGATGAGGCCAAGCCTGAGGATGCGCCCGTTTTAGGCAAAATTATGGTAACTATCCCCATGGTTAGTATTTTAAAGGGAAAAATAATAACTGGAAAATGTAGTTGGCGAAACAGTTTGGTCTGAAAAATGGCTACCGAGTCGTGACAAACATCGGACCACACGGATGCCAAACCATCTATCATTTGCACTTCCATGTTTATGGGGGCGAACAAATGAGGTGGCCTCCAGTTTGAAATGGCTATTTGAGAAATTCATGAAAGTTGAGAATGGTAAAAGTGATTAGGAATGAATGCCATTATGCCTTCAAATTTGCAGATTTTTTTTGCTGCGTATTTAAAAAATGTTCCAATTCTCTAGAACCGATGATTCTATGACCGGTGAACCAATTTTGTTGTGATATCTAGTCGATGCAAATAAATATTGAATTTCAACACGGTTTCATTGTTTTTTTTCTTGATGAATATGGTCGATTGATCCATATGATATCTTTGAAAATTCTCATTTTAAAAAAATAATAATTTTAAATTTCCAGAAAAATGCACCAATCGACATTGGTGATCGCCTCTGCGAGTTATGACCAGACGATTCGCCTTTGTGACTTTCTGTCTCCGCACACTTCCGCTGTACAAATTGTTCATTCGGAAGCTCAGGTTGGAGTGTTTTTATTTTAAAAATTTCAAATTCGCTTCAAAATGACGTGGAATACGATGAAAGAAGATGGTGCTCAGGCGTTGGGGCGTTTTTCACCGCAAATATTCCGTATGCGTGGTAAATTTATTCCAGCCAGCGTTTGCAATTACTACCCTTAATAATGGGACGAGAGATGATGATCGAATTTTTGCGGTAGAGAACGTCCCAACGTCTGTGCAAGACTTGAATGAACGAATTTGGCAACTTTCAGGTAAACTGCATGGCGCTCACTCAAAACGGCAACCAGCTAGCAGTGGGTAGTTGGCAGAGGTTGAGGATCTACGAAAGGCAGGCCGCCTCTGCCTCGCTCGTTGCCAGCTTCGAAAACATCCACAAGAACATCACCGCTGTGGGGTTCATTGTTGTCAGTTTTTTTCTTCTTTTCTACAAAAATGATATCTTTAATTTGGAAAATTTTTAATTTCGGCAAAAAAAATTCGAGTTCTTGAAAATTCGACAGATTTAGGATTTTTCAGGGCGAAAAGTATCTCTACACAGGAGGCGAAGACATGCAGTGCAGATTGTACGAATTGAGAACGAACATGTTGGCCTGCAGCAAGACTTTTGATGTAAGATTTTTCTTCTAGAAAGTTAAATAAAAAAACTTCAGCATTCCCATTCACCCATCTCCTCAGTCGTTGACCACATCAATCAGTACGAGCTGTTCATCGCCAATCAAAATGCTCAAGTATTGTTTTTGCATATTTTCTTATCATTTGGAAATGTTAATGGATTTGATTATTCTTGAAGTCCATACATACACAGACTTCAAACGTTTTCACACCCACGGGTACTCGCATAACGAGATATCGTATCTTATCGAGAAACAGAAAGGAGACATGCTCTTTTCCTCTCTCGAAAAGACACTATTTGTCTATGCGAGGGCACCCGCGAGTAAGAAAATTTACAAATCCGTACATTCAAAGGAAATTAACTTGAAAAAGAAATCTGAATTTCAGGTATTTGTCTGGGACATACGAAATGATGCCTACGAGAAGCTGCCGATGCCTCCCCTCTCCACGAGTGAACACGTCGTCGAACTCGCTATGCATCCCGCGGGCAGACTGCTGGCTGGAATCACTGACAAATGTAAGTCATATAGTCGTAGAAAAGGCATGTTTCAATTTCTTACGGTTGTCATCAGTCTCGAGAGCACTTTTGTCTCATACAAACAAACTATGCTGCACGTGGAGTGGTTGGTCGTAGAGGCTTTCTAACGATCGTCCTTCCTAGATCTTATTTTCATGCGACTTCTATCTTTCCTTTTCCTTTTTTCTAAATTTCAACCATAGATAATGGAAGTTCATTATTTTACCGAGTGTTTTAGATGAAACATTCCTTGATTTCAGCGAACGTGATAGTCTGGGAGTTGTCGAGTCGGAAAGTGCAACCGCTGTCGGGCAACTTAGAGGCAATCGAGTCTGAAGAGGAGTCCGTTCTGACGCTGCCTGAAACTGCCGCCAGACTCAGGGACGATTGCATTCCGCAGAATCAGCGCAACTATGGACTTTCTATCAAGTAAGACAATTTTTCTAGAAGATGGGAGTTTCTGAGATTTTTGCTAAAGAAACCTTGAATTTTAGAATATTTTTAAGGTTGATTTTTAATTGTATTATTCTTTTAATTTATAATTTTGAAACTTGGTAGATTTTCGCTGAATGGAGAACTCTTGGCCTGCACAACCTCTCAAGACACTGTCAATGTTTTGAGGTAAGAAGAAAAAAGAATGAAATTTTAGTAAAGATGAAATTTTCAGAGCAGATGACTTGTCGCTGTACAGCTCGATCAATACAGAGTGCCAGTGGAATTGGGATACAGCGTTTCTGGACGATGAACACATTTACACAGGAGGGAATGATGGAAAGGTAAGAATTCCTAGAAATTGCAAAAGCAGAATTTTCAGGATCCATTTATATTTTTAGAAATGCTAATGTCGAGATATTTTACTTGTAAACTTTTGACATTGAAGTTAAGTGTGTCGAGAGTTTACACGTAAATTCTCTTGATATTAACGCAACCCAATGTCAAGAATATAAATGCAGTCTTAAAATCCAAATTAAACTAAAAATTTTTAAATTTCGAATTTTCAGGTGAAAGTGTGGCACGTAGAAAGTGCTCGACTCACCCAACAAATCGCTCCTCTCGCACAGCCCAAACCTATTATCGCTCTGACGAACAATTCCATTCGATGATTTTTTTTTTTTTTTTTTAAATATTAGATTTTTAGAAGAAATATTATTTATTTATTTTTGTATTATTGATTTTCATACGATCGGTTTCAAACCATCGAATATCTTTGATTTTGTATTAATTTATTGATTTTTGGCGACCTGGAAATGTGGTTCCAGTAGTTGCATCTCGTTGCATACGAAATAGTGAAGGAGAGAATCTTTTCCCTAGTAAATCCTATACTATTCCGCATGCAGCGATGCAACTACTCTTTCAAGTTGACGATTTTTGTGTGATTATTTATTTTGCAGAAGATGAGCGTGTTTCGAAAAACGAAGTCGGCGGATCTGCAGGCGAGCCTCGCCAAATTTACGGACATGTCCAAGGACTGCGTCAGCCGCGTCAAACACCTCAAGTTGCTGCTCGATGGATTATCGGTTCATGTGAGTTTCTCTTATATTTAAAAATTTCAAGAAAACCATCTTTTTATCTTGAAGAGAATGATCCTTTTGGAAGCTAGAGCATAAAAAAAGTTCAAGACAAATTTATGAGAATGTCCGAGTTAGAAATTCTAGTTTTGTAAAAAAAAACAATTGAAAAATTTTCAGGAAAAACGCCAATTGATCGACGAGCACAGCTTCGAGACGTTCCACCTGGTCGACGAGCTTCTGCTCTGCACCGAACTCGACTCCAACTCCCCCGCCGCATTAGAAGCTGAATCAGGTCTCTGGGCACTCGAGCAAGTGCTCTGCTTTGCGCCAGAACTTGTCGGATCAGGTTAGAAATTGTAAATAGAATCGTGAAAGTACAAAATACACATGGCAATGATATATTGCTGAAAAATTCGAAGATATTTCTCCTACTCCACACTATTTTCTATGCCATGTTATCTTGTATCTTCCAAATTGCCGTTGAAAATTGCTCAATTTTCAAGAATAATGAACGAGAATTTTAGGATGGCAACAACACGCAATTGAATCACTACTGAAGAAGGCGCTATATCCGAAAAATGTGCTCGCAGTCAGGAAGATCGCCATCAGATTGTTCCTCATCTTCTATCAGAGTCTGGGCGTTTGCAATCATGTATAATGATTTTTTATACAAATTTTAAATGCGTATTTGTCATTTCATCTAGATTTTCGTTAAAATTGACCTTTACTGTTAACTAAATTTTATAAATTGGATAAAGACGTGAAGTTGGTGAATTTTCAGAACATGCCCCACTTGGATCGAGTCTTCCAATGCCTGCTGCCCCACTTGCCCCTTTCGGATGGCTCGAATACAGAAACAGTCATCGGGGAGTACTGCCAATCTGCATCCACTCCCTCTGCAGCACAACTTTCTGCAGTCCATCACACTTCTGTCTCGTCTGCAGATATGTCATCGGCTCCAACTGCCAAGGAGAGGGCACAGTTGTTGCAGGTTGGATAGTTTTTTTTTAAATGAAAATTCTCAAACAACGACTTTTTTTAATGAAAAGGGGTGTTCGGAGTTCCGGTTCAGATTCCAAACGTCTCAAGATTAAAATTCCTACATTCTCATGACAATAAGATATAGGAAAACAGAACGGGAAGTTTCCTCTTTCCGCTTTTTTCTTGCTGTCTAAAGTTGCGTTAATTCTGAATTTTTTATTCCTCCGAAACTTCAATCAAATTTTCCAGATCTACCTCGACAAATTCTTGGAGTACTGCACTCGCGAATGCTCCAGAATCGAGTGGAACGACGAGAGCAAGAAGCTGGAATGTGCGAAATTCATCATCTCAAAGGTAAAATTTTGGGGAAAAATTGAAAATTTGAGAATTTCAATTTTGCAGGTGATCGACCTGTACATTTGTGAGAGCTTCCCCGATTTGGAGGTGAATGGAGTCGATGTGTTTGGAGGCTGGGAAGGCGAGGGACAGGCGGCAATCGCATTAGACACTGCGGATCCCGTTGTTATCGCGAGGTTTGCGAAAAAATAAGCATATAGTTCTCAAAACTCGAATCGCAAAGAATGTCATATTGGGAGTGGAAAACGAATGCCCTTTCTTCGTCTCTCAGAAAAAACAAGCATTATCTGTATCCTGGCAGATTTGCGGACCGAGTCTTTGAGAAGTTTGAAAATAACGAAGAAGACGTAAAATATAGGATTTTTAAACTGGAATTGAAACTCTTCAAAATTTTTGAACGAATTAGAAAAGTATGGAGGGGTTTTCAGATACTGGCTGATTCGCTGGATCAACAACATCGCGGGAGCTCGACTGACCGCAGGCCCCGCTCAGCATGCCGGTCTCAAACTCTTCCATCAGGCTCTATTCTCCTCGCACAAAGCAACGAATGTTATGCTCACGCTGCTCAGGGAAGCAATGACACTGCCTCTGCCATGCAGCAACGTTATGCATAAGGTTCGAATTTTCATAGGCCAAGGATTTGCAAAAAAAAAATTTCAAAATACTGCAAATACTAGGATTTATTTTTAAAAAAAACAAGATGTGTGTCATCTCTTTTTGAAATAGCCTTATTTTCATTTAACAATATTGAATTTGCAGGTCGTGAATGTGCTCTCTTCCTGGCTTCTCCAAATCGAAATCCCTCCGTTCGTCGAATCCGGCCAAGTGTCGATGGAGACGTTCTCTCTGCTCGTCGTGCACACCCTGCTTGCCTTCTTCCACTCCCCTTATCTTCAGCAGCCTGCAGAAAGACTGCCATCTGCTCTGTCTCTGTCATTCGTAATCCTGAGGCAAATCAGGCAATTGGCCACTCACAGACTCCATCTGCCTATGCCTATTACGAGCAGGGTTTGGTGAGTTTTTTAATCAAAAACTAAAGAAGAAAACCAAATTCATCTTTCCATTTCCGAAAAAATATAATTGACTTCCTTTGAGGAAGCATCATCAATAAAAATGACAACTTACTGAAAAATAAAATTCTGAATTTCACATTGTTCAAGAAGGAACGAGTTTTTCCAGGTCCGAAATAATCGGTCATCTCTGTGCAGCGGCCAAACAAGTCCTGTCCCACAACGATGTCTACTCCCAACAAGTTTCGGGCCCAATAATAAATACCCTTCTCACTCTGATTGTTGTTGTAAAGGTCGGATTTTTTTTTGTAGAAATTTGAATAAGTCAAGAAAATTCAGGCTGTTCGAAGAGTCACCGTGGACGACAAGCTGTGGGACGAATTATACGCTCTCTTCGAGTCTAGACCGCTGCCCCAATTGGTCGAACAGTGGGCTATTGTATGTCGAAAAGTCAAATATTTAATAAAAATGATAATGTTTTATTCTAGAACTAGAAAAAATGATTTCATTGGAAAAATGTTTTTTACAATGATTGAAATGATTTGATTTCAGGTAAATCGGAGTGTGACAAGAGCCCTGATTCTGCATCTCACCCACATTGAGATATTCCCGAAGGAGGAACTCGATAAGTGCATGGTGAGTGATTTTTCTTAACAAAAAAAAAATTTCTGAAAAATCTTTTCTTAAAATTTCGGGTGAAAAATGTCGACCTTCAGAATGACCACGAAACGAATAAATCCCTTGTGGAGAGACAGTCGAATGCAGAGAAGGCAGACGAAGAACTGGAATCGCAGCTCCTTCCTGCATTGCAATTCGATGACATCACTCATGCCGTTCCGGTAAATTCATTTTCAAAATTAGAAACTCAAATATTTGATATTTAACCTAAAATAAAATGTGGCAATGTCAAGAAAATTTGAGAGAGCTAAGATTTTGATTTTTGAAATTCAATAACTCTCTCTTGCAGTCCTGGTCAGGAGACCCATCTGTCTGGTTGGCGGTGTGGCGCCGTCTTGTGTGCCTCTGCCCGGTCGCCTCTCCTCTCGTCGCAGAGACTCTCTCGCACACCATTCAGGCACTTCTTACTGTAAGTTAAACAAATAATTCTAAAGTTCGACAGAAAAATCCAAGAGATAATGTTTTAAATGCTTCAGCTTCTAATTCCTATAGAAGCTTTATATTCTGAAGTTCGTTTAATCTTTCTTACTGTAAGGTAGTTTTTCAAAAGGCAAAATTGAACATTTCTATGAAAATCTTAAAGATCATGTCTGGAATATTTGAATTTTCGAAATTTCTAAATAGAATTTTCTATCGAGATATTTTCTTTTATTCCAATTTGATTGGTTAATTTCAGGTGAATCTGGTTCCCCTCGCCCACTGGCTGTCTGCCCGCCTCCTGACTCTGCCTCCTCCCCTACTGTCTCAGGCAGTGGGCGCCCTCGCGTCGGTCTGTCACTCAGCCCGATCCACAGAATCGGCCCGTCTTCTGCACGCACACATTCTCGCTGCGATGGGGCAACTCGTCCAGACGAGAGATGAAAATGTGAGTTTGAAAGTATTTAGAGAGGAAAGATAGACTTTCAATTTCACTTTTATCCAACTTTGAAGGCGGAAGTTTCTTTCAAAAAGTTTAAAAATAAATTGAAGCAAAATTGACATTTTTAGAAACTTCAAGATTTTTTGTTTGATTTCGAGAAACTATCCATAAATTTCAGGTCCTCGAGCAAATTTGTCTCCTAAACCCCTCCGAACTGAACGTGCTGCGCAAATCGCTGGTCCCAATCCTGCCCAATCTGCCTCCCTCGATCCACTCGATTCGAATCGCCTACTTCATGGCTTCAGACCCCATCGGCTCGCAGTATCTGCACAAATGTCTGACTGCAAACCTGCCTCTGCCACTGTCATTGGCTACTTCCAATGCATTGACGATGCTCCTCATTCAGAAGGCCGACGTCAAGGAAATCAATACTGTAGGGAGTTTCAAAAAATCTGAAATCTTCGAAACTCGCCAGACTTTTTTACTTTTGTGGTCCACATCCACTTTTTGAGGAGAGAGTAGAAAAAGTGGGTGTGGGTTACAAGAGCCCTTTTTCTCTCCCTTGCACTCCTTAGTACTAAATTCTAGTGAATTTTACGAACGACAGTGGTGGCTTTCTGCTCAATTATACAGTAGATCTAAAATTCTAATTTTTAGGAAATCGCGAATTTGATATCGATTTTACAACATTTAAAAAATTTCAAGAATATCTAAAAATTATTGAATTAAAAATCTTTCAGCTTCTAGCAGCAATTTTACCCCACCCACATGCCTCTTCCCTCCTGCTCATCTTCCTCACTTCCCTCCTATCTCTCTGCAGATTCGGATGTCAAACAGCGGTTCTTCAAGGTTTTTCATTTCTTTTAAATTTTTGAAAAATGAAACAAATTTCAGCATTTTTGCGCGTCTCTTCAAACGTGAAGGACTCCCGTCTGCAAGTGGAAATTCAATGGCTGCTGGTGTCTTTGTGTCTCTCTCATCTACACACTCACTTGCCAGTGGTCACTGTGGAAATTCTGAAGGAACGGCAGAAGGTTTTGCAAGGTGATTTAAAAAAAAAATCAAAACTTAATAACGTTTTGAAGAACAATTTCAAAAATGAAGTTAAAAATTTGGTTCGAATCTCAAAAATTCCCAAATTTCGACAAGCTGGGGAGAGTAGTTGTAATAGTTGCATACGAAATAGGACGGGGAATCATTTTCTTCCCTACCACATCTACTCGATTTCGAAAGCAACGATGCTATCATGCAACAACTCTTTCCAAATGGATCAAATTATTATTTTCAGGAATGCTCCTGTCAATGGGCGGTCAGTTTCCACTTCCCTCATTCGATGTAACCAGATGGAATTCGCTCGAAGCTAGCGAATTAGCCAATGAAAAGACGACGTTCATCAGAAAGGGAAATGCGATGATCAGGTTGGACGTTTTTTAGAAATTAAAATTTTTACCTTTTTTGCAGTGTCCGAAAAGAGGAAGGTTGGGATGTGACAAGCAGGACCGTGGTCGGAAAACATACCTGGACCATGAAGGAGATGAATGCAGAGAGGAAGCAGAACAACCATGTCAATGCATGGTTGGAGAAGCAGGCTGCAAAGGGGAAACGAGCGGGTTAGTTGGAAATTAGAATATTTCACGTAAAATAAGCGTTTTTTTATTTCATGAAGAAAAAGCATTGATCTATTCTTATGCAGTTTTTTCTCATATATAGTTCAAATGTAATTGTAATTCAAAAAGGATACATTTCTGACATTAACAAGGTGAATAACTCAATAAATTTCATTTTGCAGGCCGCGAAGCAGCAGGCATCCGCGGAACGATGGACGATCCATTCGACGCTCTGCCCGAAATGCAGCAGGCGCACAGACAGCGGCAGAGCAACGAGGCCGAGAACGAGTGGATGCGGATTGTCGTCGAGAGTCGACGAATGCCACAGCCGATCAATATTGTTCCGAAAGAAAGTCAATTGACTATGAAGAGGTTAGTTAGGAAGAACACTGTAGTGTTCTAAAAAGCTAGATGTTTGCACAACTTTTCCAGAGTTAAAATCAACTCTCCACTTTCTTAGTTTTTTTTTCCTTTCATCAAATTTCTCCTCGCGAATTATCCTAGTAGATTCTGCATTTATTTTTCGAAAAAAACACCTTGGTACTTCTTAAATCTTGATTTTTCAAATTTAAAATTTTGCAGACCTCTGGAATGGCGCTCCCTCGCTGCAAATCTCGGCTTCGTTCCAGCTGTGTGCGCTGTACCCTCCACTTTCAATCGCGATCTGAAGCATCTCGATCAGACAAAGACGAGGGAAGTTCACAAGGTAGGCAAATTTTGGTTCACGAGTTCTGTACTTACCACCTTCTTTTCTAACTAGTATGGAGAAAAGAATGAAAAGTGTGGTAGTTACAAGAGGTGAGAGCGTCTAACTATAAGGAGACACGGAATTTTTGTGGCTTAAAATTCGGAAATTCAATTTTCAGGTGGCTGTGATTTACGTGGGCGAAGGACAGGAAGACAAGCAGACAATTCTCGCGAATCAGCAGGGATCCGCACAATTCGAGGGTTTCGTTGATCAGCTTGGATGGCAGGTGAGATTTTTTGTGATAATTTAGCAAATTCACGAATTTGAAAAAATGCACCCTGAAAACCACATGAACCGTATAACACATTACATAAACGAAATAGCATACTCGAGATATACGCTCTCATTGCCTAACCCTACTATTTAGCATATGTCATGTGTTATGTGCTATGCTGTCATGTGGTTTTCCCAATAGCCCTGGAAAGTGCGATCCCTTTGCAGGTAAAAATCGGACCATCCCACCACGGCTATTCCGGAGGTCTGCCTGTGAACACTGCTGCGCCATATTATGCGACTGCAAACACGGAGATGGTCTTCCACGTGAGCACGAGACTCGGAGGCGATACGACCCACAAATGGAAACATATCGGCAATGACGAGGTAAAAATGAAAAAAAACTTTTTTTTTAATTTCATAAATTTTACAATTAATTTTTAATTGAATGATAAATTTCAGGTGCACGTTGTTTGGTGCGAGGGAGGCAAGCAGTACAGACGAGAGACGATGGCCACGAAATTCTGCGATGTTCTGATCGTTCTAGAACGTACCGATTCACAGGTATTTTAATTTGAAAAAAACGTGTTTGAAATAAGGAGAAAATTGCAGATGTATCGAGTGAAAATTGACACAGTCAGCTCACTAGAATTTGGGCCTCTTTTCGATGGAGCACTAGTGGGAGAAGCAGAATTGGCAGAGGCTGTTAGACTGACTGCAGTGAGTTTTGACTTCAGCATTATCAAATAGCACTTCATACAGAAAATTCAGTGATGATGAAAACTCTAAATACTACTTTTTCTAAAGTCAATGTTTTGATTTGCAGTTGAATGCCTCGCGAGCCTACCGCCTGTCAAGTGACGAATCGATGCGTCCGCTGCAACACCGCGAGGCAGTGTTCTGGAAGGAGACCGTCAGTCAGGCACAGGCCGTTCCTCTCTCCTCGGCAATCCACTCTCTCTTCATACCCTGTATGTAATCAATCTCTATTCCTTTGCATAATTATTCTAATTTCCTGTATAATATTCTGTATGTTATTCCTCTGATGAAAATTCTAATCTTTCTTCTTACAAATTATGTCCTCCTGTATTTACAAACGGATGACAGGCACAGACGGCTATAATTACAAGCGGTTCTTTTTTCTTTTCCCTACTCAAAACTACCCTACTACCCGCCTGTAAATGCAGCCGTCTGTGTCTCTCGTTCGTTTGTAAATACAGGGGTTCTTATTTTCCTCGGTCAGCTGTCATTTTGAGTGTCTTTTCTTTATTTATCCATGCCCTATTCTCGAAATTATCGCTCATTTTTGATTATTTTCTTCTGAAAATGGGATTTTTTAATTGGACAGCTTTTCAAAACGGATCACTTGTGCAGGATTGGAATGATTTCATTCTTTCTTTCCTGATTTTCCGCACTATTTTTTGATAGTGTCATTACATTTTTCTCTGCACAAGCGACCTTCGAATTTCATAATTTTCCTCAATTTTGCTATTTTTGAAAATTTTATTTTCGTGATATTCAAATTATCCGTGGCCTTGGTGTAGGATGCTTCCGTTTTCTGTGATTTCCATATCCGTTTTTGTGATTATCCCCCGCCTCCCCTATGAAATTCTCGAATTTTCTGGATGAATTGCGTGATTTTCTCTTTTCAAAGTTCAGAAAATTAAAGAATTTCCTCCAGAAATTCGTTTATTGTTCAAGAACTATAAAGCTTTATTATTTATTTTTCTTGAAGTTGATCATTTTCACTGAAAATCGGTTGAATTCCGATTGATACCTGATTTTTTTTTAAGTTAGTGATTTTTGAAGAACCGATTTATTGATCTGCAGATGAACATCCTTCCGAAGAAGCGATGGCACGTCCGCACGAAGGAGAACGTGGCCCGAGTGCGGAAGGACGAGAAGAAGGCTGCAGAAGAGGAGGAACGACGATTGGAACGGCAAATCACGTAAGTGAGTGAGAAAAAATTCGGGGTTTGAAAATTTCAAAATCCAAAATTTGTGGTTCTCAAAACCCCTCTGCCAATAGCAGACCTAGGGGGTACGGTCGTCAGGAATTCCTTACGACCTATCGCTCCAATAGCTTATTTTCGTCTGACGAAAGTGCTCCTTAGATCTGGTCAATGCTGAACAAATAGTTCTGAATCCCGAAACTATCAGGAACATTCAGAATTCAGACTCGGAATTTTCAAAATTGCTTAAGTTCTTGTCATAGGGATGGAAGGTTGACAGCAAATTAAACTAATGAATTGGTTGTAGAGCAGAAAACGAGCGCCGGATGAACGCGCTGAGAAGGGGCGCAGAGGACAGGGAACGCAATCTGCTGGGCGATCTGATGGAGGGACGACTCGAGGGCGCATCTGCAGTCGATTCAAGGACAGGGCATGTCAATTTATTCCAAGTTAGTTGTTTTTTTTTTACAACAAAAAAAGATATCGTTAAAATATTTCAATTTAAATTTCAAATTGAAATCGACTTTTAGCATGTCTGCATGGTAGGCATAAAATTAATTACCGTATTCAAGGCGCATCAGAAGATTTCCAGTGCGCTTATGAATGCGGAGGCTAAAAAATTAAAGAATTCGAAAAAAAAAATTTACAGGACCTCGAGCAAGAAGAGCTGAAAAACGTGGGCAAAGTCAATGTCGAGCATGAAGCCGAGAAGAAGAAAGAGCAACAGGAGTGGGAATCCAAAATGGGCATACAGAAAATGCTCGCAGAGGGCTCGAATGAACTCACCAAGAAGAAGGAGTGGTACGAGGTACTGCCTCTGAGAAGATCAGGAAAAACAAAGGTGAGTTAGTTGAAAAAAGTGAATTCAATATTTTTACAATGCAAATGAATATTTAAAAAAAAAAAAACTTTCAAAGAAAGGAAGAAATTGAGGACTCGACAGCTGAAGACAAACGAACTGATGAAGAAGACAAGAAGCCAAGCAGAAAACGAGCAAACTCATCAAGCAGTTCATCGTCAAGTGGTTAGTTTAATTAAAAACAGACTTCTCCTATATCGATTAGCAAAAGAAATTATGCATTTTCAATAGAGGGAAGTCCGTGTTTTTATTATCTTCTCAATAAGACATTTTTCTGCTGCTTGTATTGTGGAATTAGTCTTGAAAAATTCGATGAAAAATTGAATTTAAAATATGACTCGATTATTTCAGACGACAGGAAGAAACACAAGAAGAAGCACAAAAAAGAAAAGAAGAAGCGGAAGAAGGAGAAACGACGACGCGATAGCTCGAGTGAAGACGAAGACAAACTACAGCAGGAGAAGAAGAGGAAACTCGAACAGATGAGACGGGAGAGGCTCGAGAGAGAAAAGGCTGAGGTGAGTTGGGGGAAAAACACAAAAAAAATTGTAATTAAAAACATTCACAAATATTTTCAATTCGACTTCACGCTAAAGTAGAAATAAAGAATCTTCAACTCAGTTCTTTGTAAAGAAATGAATTTTGTAGAAAAAATTGATTCTTCAGAACGAACAAACGAAAAATATTGATGATTGCTTTCAGGCTCATCGGACCCGACTGCTGCTGAATCCAGAACTGGCCCGAGCCGAGCAGCCCAAACAGCCCAAGTACAACTCCATGTTCAATCCGCATCTCGCAAAGTAGGCATTAATTCTATTCATCCAAAACTAGCAGGATTCTAGCGGCTAGGCCCGTATTTTGCGTGGCCCAATCTGCGAGTATTTGAAAAGTAGTATCACGGGACAGACTGGGTCGAGCAGAAATTTTATATAAAAGTCACGGGCCGAATATTTTCTGCACATTTGGAACCCTGAAAATTAGACATCACAGCGAATGAAAATTTCTTATAGAAAAAAATCGATAAATTTTTTAAAAAGAAATTGATCATTTCAGGTAACATTCGTCACTTTGAAGAGCAGCAACAACTTCACCACAACGGGTCAGAGACGGGTGGGAAAGGAAGACAATATTTTCTCTAAAACTTCCTGGATAAGTCCAAAAAAGCCATGCAACTTTCAATTGTTGATTCCAATGTTTTGTTGTTGAAATTGCGCTTGAAAATACGATACCGAAAAAAACTATTTCTTGAATTTTCAAGCGCTCTTCCAAAACGTTGATTTTCTCGTGTAAAATAAGGGTTTGTACAATGCTGAATAAAGAAAATTCTTGGAAGAAATGTTGAAAAATTGAAAAAAATAAAAAATTTTGACAAAAGACGCAAATAAGGAAGAAGACTGCATTTTGTAGAAGGAAGACTGTTTTAGAGCGACGACACACCTAAAGGTTAAGAGACATTCCACGAAATAATCGAACACTTTGGCACAGGTTCCGAAAAGTCTTCCAAGCCAAATAAGACCCATATGGCTGGATACCTTGGTGGACCCTAATCACAAAAGTTCAGGTGCCAGGTTCCGCCCCCTCAAGTGGGCGGGACGGGCCCAAATAAATCCATTTTTGTGATTAGGGTCCAAGGGGTATCCATCCATATGGATTAAATCCGGATTCGAAATACTTTTGCAATTGTCCGGCCCCCCTTTGTCAGTTGTTCTGGTTATTCATGGAATGTCTCTTAATAAAGTTTCTTACACATTCTTCAGAGAAATCAGATCAATTTGATTTGTATTTTCGAGACGAGTATCGACAGGTGAAGCTGGGCATGCATGCTTTGCTTTCTTAAAATTCAAACTACAGATGAATGACGAAACGGGAATCATAGTATTTCGCAAAAGAGAACTAAACTTGAAATGTCTTATTCATGCACGTGTAAAATTCCTATCATCGTTTAAATTTGATTCAAACTCTTCATTGAAGTGTTTTGAGACATGCAATTATTTATAGAGGATACATAGATTTGAACTTAATGTTCAGGACGAATGTCTCGAATTTAAATCGATTTTCTTCATAATGCTGAATTTATAAGTCATACCTGTTTTGAGTAGGTCTTATTTACCAAATGATAACTTGACCATATGGGTCGCTACCATTTGGTATAATACCATGTTTGGTATTGTTCGACTCTAAATTTCATGAGAATAAATAATAGATGTCTCTAGCTCCAATTTGAGCCCAAATTTGGGTAAGCTGTCTTTGAAAATATCCTCGTATCGTTTTCTTGAAAGTTGGCATTAAATTTTAATTTCTTAGGTACCATTCCCATACCGTAATAAATAGGTAACCATGAGGTGTCTTCACAAAAGTTGCTCATTATTTTTTCGCAATTTTTCAGAATTTACAACAACTCAGAATACCATCAAGATTGCATATCCCCACGCTGTTTGACAGGTGATTGAAGATCACGTTTAGAAATTTTATTGACAACACAACGAAAATTTGCCAAAATTGTAAGAAAAAACGGCAACAACGATTTGAATTTGTTTGAGGAGGGCTAAAAACGGATAAATTAGTGAAGGTTGATAGATAGACTATGAGATCGCAACAAAAAACAATCAAAATAGAAAAAAATCAATAAATAGAGAAGGAGAGAATAGAAGAGAATTGGCATTTTCATGTGAAACAAATCGAAGAAAAATAGATAAAAATAAAAAGAATAACAAAAACAGATGAATTGAATGATCTTCTGAAAAATCTACCTCGCCCTTTCGTAAAAATCACCAATTTTAGCCATATGAATTCTTCGTAACAACGCAACATGACGGGATAGTGTGTATTGATAAGAGGATAAAAATATCCCAATTACACTATTTTGTCATGATACGTCTGAGAAGAATCTAAATTGCTCCAATTCTTCAATTCAATTTAAAAATGGGTGATTTCTAATACCTACAAAGATGAAGGTTTGGATTTTAGAAGGCGAATCTGGTTCGGATGTCCTCGAGCTTCTTGGAGATCTCGCTGACGGTCTTGTTGAGTTCATCCGACACGGCTTTCTGCTTCTGCACGTTCATCAGGCTGAACTGCTCGCAAATATCGCCGTCGATCACTTGCTGAAAATATTCTTCATTTATTTTTTCAGGAAAAATCGGTAATTTGGAAAATATAACAGGACTTCTGTAAAATGTTAGAAAAGTTGAATATTTTCAATTTCCCATGAAAGGAAAAAATGATAATTTGAATAACACAAAACTTTAGAAAATGCAAAATTAGGGAAAGTCGTCTATTTTGCAAACTTCTCAAAGATGAAGCTACCTTGCAAGGATGGTAGTAAGAGCGGAACGAAAGATGGTCGCGACCGCACAGCGGCGGATATTCGGAACGAACGTGCATCTCCAGGTTTTGAAAGAAGTCCATTTCCTGAATTTTCGGAAATTATATAAGGAAGGCTGCTATTCGAAAACCACATGATATCATGACATGAAAAATAGAAAAAAAACAGGTTAGGAGATGAAAGGGTTAGAAATCCTTTCTCCTTCGAAGTGTGCGGAATTTCGATTTCGATTTGACAATTTCAAAATTCGAATTTGCGCACTCACTCCGTTCCCAAGAGAATTTTTGCAAAGTTTCACGTCATGGCCTCAGTTTCCAAGGGTTTATAGTTGATAGTTGGCGAGCTTGTTTTTCTTGGAAAATAGTATGACCCAGACATAAAAAGCCCGCCAACTATCAACTAAGCTGTTTCCAAGAGTGTCAATAGGGGAAATATGAAATGAATGAATGACTGACATCTTTGGAAAGGAATGGAACGAAGATGCCAATGGCGCCCCCGAGAGTGGTGTAGACGAGGCACTCAGTCGCGCCCGGGACGAGTGACGTCTTCTGCAGATTCACGACCATGTCACCCACGTAGAACACCGATTCCATGTCGAGCTGAAACAATCACAATCATCTCATAGTCGCCCGCCCATTGCTTTCATCTCTTCATAGGCATTCAAACATTATGGAACGTTTTTTTTCGGAAATAGAAATTTTGATAATAATAATAAAACAATTGGTTCTCCAAAATTTTCAATATACAACTGTGATAAAACTTTCAAAAATTTTCACAAAAGGATCCAATTTGTCCTTTTATTGATTTTCTGCCTACCTTCTGCGAAGCTCCATTCAACCATCCCCTGTCGAACATGGATTTGCCCGATGGATCTTCTTGAATATCCTCGTTGATCTTTTCAGGCAGACGCACCTGCAAATAGGTAATTTTAATCGTTGATTCATAGCACATTTCCCCATGTCTATTTTTATCCATCGCTTTTTCCCTCCCTAATTATCAGGTCTGTTTGAATAACTACTTATTTCAGTCTCACGTGTGCTAAAATTATATCACGTTTTCTTTCATATCAAACTTTTTCGGTTGTTTTCAAGATTTACCTTTTCCAATTTGAATCGTTCGAAACAAATGTATCCTCTTTTCTTTCTCTATGATATTTTCAAAGTAAGCGGATCAATTTTACAACTGGGTTAAATCGTCAAAGGTGGGTATGGATCTAGTTTCATCGGAAGAAAGCCAAACTTTTCTAATTTTTTAATTAAAATTTTCTAGTTTGAAATCAAGTTCCGTGTTTAGTGCCAGAAGAGAGTGAATTACGTAGATTTTCTGCTAAGGGTGACTATACAAAAAAAAAAGCAGCTCAAACATATCGGATTTCTGCGTGCTTTGCGAGCAACGAAACACAACAGATTCTTTGCTCCCCGCTCTGCAGAATTCTAACATTTCTCGTTCTGAATGAATATGCAAATTCCAATTTACATCTTTCAATTCGTCAACAACATTTTCCGTTCTATTCTGCAAGAATTCAGCTCCAAGATTTTTTCTTCGAATTCAGTGAATTGAATAAAAAACAAAGATGATGTTTGGAATGATTTAAACAAATTTGTTTGTATTGAGTCATCTAATCATTATTTTATTTAAAAACAATACGCTCTTTCTTGTCAGATATTGAACATATCTTTGAATTTAAAGAATGCAATTTTTGTCAGTTTTCAGGAACTTACTTGGATGACCCAATATTTCCATCCTATTCCCAAGCTTTGACTTCTCCCCCAGGAAGACCTTATATTCTGACTATTTATTCCTTGACTTGTGTGTTCCCCGTTCCCTTTTGAATGTTTATGTTCTGATGCAGTGCGCCTATGTCTAATTTTGCCGTCCTAATTCTGTTATTTGGCTACGCGTTCTCTGCCTCGTCCACCACATCCTTTCATCGGACCCATTCATTCTGAGCATCAAAAGCCTTCTTTTCCCTTGTAGTTCAGAGATCGAAAGGCATAGAGAGAGAAAGAGAGAGAAGCAGGGGAATCTCCAAAATCACGATCACGACAAATTCCCGCACGCACCACATCATCTCCTCTTCCCTACTTTTCCAGCCAAATTCACTTTTCCCCTCTCCCCTCCACGCGAAGTCCTTTATCCCTATATAAGCACGTTCTGCCTTGAATTTCTTCGAATTCTCATTGTGTCTAGCTAGCAGCTGTTCCTTTCCTATTAAAGGAACCACCACAACTTGCAAAATCCTAATAAACTCAAGTTTAATTACAGCCCTTTGTATATGTGTGCGCGCGTCCATTTTATAAATCTTTTTTGCTGCAAAGAGCTGATCTCGTAACTTTGAATGTTCGAATCTTCAGCAATTATTCAAATCGCAAAATTCTGCAATATCAAATAGGTGACTTGTTTGAGGCATTCTCCTCCCAAAATTCAATTTTCCATCTCATCAACGCAGAAATTTTTCAGTTTCCGTTCCGGCAGAGCCCCTGGCTTCTTCTCTTCTTTTTTCGCTCTTCTTTATTTTCTATTCCGAATCGGTGAAAAATGAAAAATTACCATTCAAACTTCTAAAACCTCAAAAATTCAACTTAAATTTTAAATTTATCGAAGTAAAATTGAGGTTCGATGTCAAATTGAATAGGACCTTCATTTTATCGACCTATTTTTTGTCCATATTCATCTTCTCGCCTCTCCCCCTCGAGTGAGTTATGGGGATCTTCAAATTCGTTTCTCCTCCTTCTCAACAAAATATCTAATTTGATTTGTGCCGTGTGCTGTGTAGCCGAATTCTGCTCATTCCCAATCGCATTTCCGTTTTCTTTTCTCTGTCAAAATTCACTGCTTCCCCTCTTTTTCCTTCAATATGCCTATTTTTAATGTTCGGCTGTTTCTTCAAATTCTTCACTAGAATTTGTTCGTCCTTTCACTGATTTTCATCATCCAGTTTTTCCGCCTAATTTCTGTCAACTAAATTCGAGGCTTGAGAAAAAGGAAATGAAGAGGGGAATTTTGTAAGAGAGCACTTTTTGGAATAAAATAGGCTGGATTTTATGGGGAAAAAAGAACATTCAAAGCGAGATTGTCGAAGTTTGACAATTTGATTTAAATTTTGTTGGGGTCGAATTTCCAATTATTTACAATTCATTGTCAGATAGACTCAAAAAATTCGACAAAAAATAAACGAGAAAAAATGGGCGAATTTTCCCAACCTAATCCTGAAATCCACGTGCAGATTTCTTCATTTCCTCTCGAATAATCAAATCATCGATAGACCCGGAAATGCCCCTGGAAATACACTGCGCTGCCCTATTCTCTCTTGTCCCTCTTCCTACATTTCCCCCTTCATCTACTCGAGTCTATGTTTCTGTCTGCGAAGACACAGATGAGTGTCGACTGAATGAGAATGAAGAACAACAAGACAACGGTGTTGCACGCATATACCCCCTTCCAGGCCATTTCATTTCCGGGGTTCCTATCAATAGCATGTATCCAGTCATCTGGATAATATACGATCCATTAAGCCTGTTACAGTTCAAGAAAATAAAAGACGATACGAAGGATAGTGTATTATGGAGACTACAAAATTATTCTGATGAAGTCCATTCAATTTTTCTGAATTGACTGTTATTTCTGACACTCAAAAGTATTGTAGCGTGGATATTTTCTCTGAAGATAAAGAATGCAATTTTGGAAATTACAAGAATTTATTGACCGACCCAATCTATTCTATCCATCCGCCCAATCAAGCCACCAACTGATGAGGTCTCCCCATCTGATTTGTTCCTCCCCAGAGCTTAGGTTTTCTCCAATTCCTCCCTTTTTCCTATCCAAACTTCTAACCGTCTTCCTTCTGCTCCATTCTAATTGAATCACTGCTCGAGGATAAACTCATCGTGAGTTAAGGTGTTTGTATGCAATGTGTCGGAAACAAACGAACACATACACAGAGACTCAACTTCTTCGTCAAATCGAGTGAGAAGACTCAATTTCAAACGAACGATCAACTAACTCTACTACCTTTAAATTTGCCCAACGATTTTCTAAATCTAGTCCGATAATAGCAAACGAATCTTACTCCAGTAGGATGGAAGTTCATAACTTTGGTTTGATAGAATGATCTAATAAATCCTATTTTTGGCTCTGCCTGGTTCAAATAACTTCTAGACATGCTCTTTATATCTACGCTTCCGCATCAACCTCTTTAGCCTATCCAGTCCGCTCTTTCTTAACTTCTCCTGTTGAGTAATCTCAGTCCGAACCTACGAAGCGCCTAAATACTTCAATAGGGAAGTGGCAAGCCCTGCCACAAGTCAACGCAAAATGCCTTCTTTGCCGACCCTTTCCCCAGGCAAATTACCTTTCCAGGCGTCTTTTCTTATCCCCTTCTTTTGCTGCTTTTCCCTTCCATAACAATAAACGACTACGCACAATTTTCCCCATTTCCAAGTCATCAATTGTTTTCTTCCCTCAAATATAATCGAATATTTTTCTCTTTTGATAAAAAGTGTCCCGAAATTTGCCCTTCAAGAATTCACCAAAGTCCGCTCCACCATTAAATTTTCATAATTTCGGTGTTTTGTCTTCGACTATTCTCTTTTTTTGCTCATTCAAAATCTTAACCTGCTTGTTTTCTAGCTCAAATCTCAGAGTTTTCAGCCTCAATCAAATTAATTCTTGAAATTTGTTCATTTCCAAAACAAGTTCTCAGTTATAATCAATTTCCATTTTTGATAACCTTCAAATTATTTCCGAAAAAAGCTAACCAAGTCATTTTCTAGATCAAATTTTTATCGGATATGTTCAGAATTCAGGTTACAAAAGAAACCGGAATTCCGGCGATTCTTGTTCTCTGAATCTTAGAAATCTGATTCCAAAATTTCCAAGTAAAAAATTCCGAACACCTCTTTGAATGCCTGTCAACAATTTCATTTCACTCGCTGTAAAAGTACTTTTTGGAAAGTTCCAAATTTTAAGAATATTTCGCTTTGTACATTTGAATAAGATATCTCCAATATAGCTATTTCCTTGAAAAATTGACTCAAATTATTCTGGGTGATAATAACTTTAATTAGACTTATGAACGTTTTAAATTCGAATAGTTGTTATTTGGAATCTCCCAAAAGGTAGACCCTTGCCTCAATAATGTTTCCTAATTTTCACATTTCAATTTCTCCTCGTCCTGTTCGACCTCAGTTTTGTTTCGAACATCAATGCCAACTCGTTTATCAGCTCGTCAAACCTTCAGTCTTCCGAAGGCCGTCCCAAATTCGATCTCGGCTCTGTGCCTGCCTTCAGGCTTATCTTTGACTCTTTGTTCCGAAAAAAAATCTGCTCATAGAGACATTTTCCCGCATTCTGTTCAAAGTTTCATCTTTGCTTGTTGATCTCAATTCCAAAACAGATACCAGGATAGGAATAAGTTTAGGATTTTCGATCCCCCTTCCGTTATAAATATATTGTTAGTTTCCGAAAAATGAAGCCTTTGATTTGGAATTTTCAAAATTAGTTAACTCTTTGAGCATTTCCGATTTCAGTCTTGTTGTTTTCAAAATTGAGATTTTTAATTTAAGAAACAAATTCCAATTTTACCCACTCCTAAAAAAATCACAAGCTGATTTTATGTCCATTGTCTATAGCTTTCCAGCTTTCTGGACGACTGGTTCATTCTCCTTCATTCCTTCCCCTCTGCTCCATTCTCATTTCCACAATGTCTCTCTTTCTTTGTCTTTGTCTAAATCTTCAAATCTTCGTGAGCTAATGTCCTGTGCGTGTGTATGTGCCTAAATGCCCTAAAGCCTTTTCCCATCCAACCCTATTCATAGAAGTAAGCAGCCATATTTTTTGCCTATTTTAGTCTGTTTTTGTCCGAGCAACCAACCAGCCAAATATCAAAGCTCTTAGCTGCAAGTCTGCTCGCAAAAATCCTCTTTATCTTCGAAAATCCGATCGATAAAATCAGCTCTAGAAAAGGTGACGAGACAGATTTGACCATTGAAAATTTCTGAATCTTGATTTAATTTTAGAATTAACCAAAATCGCTAAAATCACGATCGAATTGAACTCTTGACTTGTTACTCTGTTTTGAATACATACGCCTAACATTCTCAAATTGACTTTATTTTTACTCGACAAATAAAACCTCACATTAACAACTTCCCCTTTGCCTCTGTATGGCTGCATCTCAAATTTCACTCCCCTGCCTTTTCTGCTTGAATTTACATTCTACATGTTCATCATCCTCATGCCTTTCCCCCGAACTATTTCCACAGCTAATTGCACAAATTTCTCATTACCCACTGCGCAACGTTTCTCTTCTAACTCATTCAGTCTTCCCAAATCTGAATCCTCTCAGTCAAATTAACATATCCTCTTATTTCTTATAAATCTTCTAAAAATACACCAATGTGTCGAGTTCGTTATAAATAAGCACTTCAACTTAAATCGAAATTCAAAAAGTCTCAACTCAACTTCACATAAAATTTGGAAGTGGAGCTGAGGTTTAAACAATATTTTGAACATTCTCTTTTTTCGTCCAAAATAAGCCTTTTTCGCCCAGCCTATGCTTTCGTGGCTTTCTGCTTTTGCCTCATACATGATGCATAATTTACAAGAACAAAAACGATTAGGCCTTTCTTCTAAGAAGCCATAGGCCAATTAGCCGCGGAGCAGCCTCGGTTAGCAATGGGTCACATTTTCTGACTCACTATCTGCCCTAAATCAAGATCTATCAAGTTCATCTTCTCTTCTGATCAAACTAGACATTTTTAATTTCAAATTCTTTTATCTGTATAAATGAAAAGTCATTAGCCATATTCGACAATGATGAACATAATTACCGCACAATTCTATAGAAATGCGTAGCAAGTCGTGTGTGAAATGTTTGCCCAGTGTAACGAAATTCAAAATTTGCTGTGTGACTAGAAAATTTAGAAATTTCCCTTTTTGCGTCAGAACTAAAAATGCTTGTCCTTAAAACTTAAAAAATTTTTAATCATTTTTATTTATTTAATTTTTTTTCGAATTCTGACGCTTTAATTCAAGTCAATCTCTGATCCTCTCCGAATTAATCTTCCGATCAGCAAAATCAATTTCTCGAACCTTCAAAGATTCGAAGAAAGAACCAATGTTGATCTGGAAGCTATTTTTCCAATGAATATTTTCGTGGTGCAGTCAGTCAACCCCCTTTTCTTTCTTTCTTTCTTTCTTTCTTATTTTCTGTCAAGTATTCTCTTCCTTTCTTCGTCCAGTAACTCCTCCTCGCTCTCTGCCTGGGGGAATCCTTCCAGTTTTTATTTTTATCCACAATTTTCACCTTCCATTACCTCAGAGTCACAACAAATATTTCACAAAAATTCATGCCCCAATACTCGATCAAAACAAAGCCTAATTATCCCATTGAAAAAATATACATTCCGCAATTTCTCCCAAGAAGTCAAGCAAAAATTATTGTTCGTTTCATACGAAAAATGCCTCCCATTAGACACGTTTAGCGACCAGACATAATATTCCCCATCCTCATAATAATTTCGATTCACTTATTTTCTTCTATTTTCGACCGAAACATCACACCAGCGGATCAGAAATGCTGTTTACCGATTGGCTCTTGAAATTTTAATTTTGATAGAAAAAATCCCTCAACTGAAAGATCAATTTTGTTTCCGTGAAAAAGGGTCGATTTTGATATGGAAGAAACAAAAATTCTCAATTTTGTCTTGCACGCACATTCGAATTCTGAATCATGATTATTTTCCTTTCATTCAAGAAGCCTTCTGACCAAACCAAATCGCGAAATTTCCGATTTTCCAATTTTCAATTGTTTCGTTTCAATTTCATCATTTCTTAATTTAGAATCGCCCGCTTTTCTGCTCATATGATATCAGACAATTGTTTCATTTTTGCTAGACATTCTTTCCAAAAATACCTTTGATCCCCTACTTCAGCACGATTTTTCCGAACTATTACTGAAACTACGTGAAGTGAGATCATGTAAATGTAAAGACGTAAAGTGTTAAGCCTGAATCTGAATCGCTTCTGTCTTCACCCGCACTGCTTTCTAGCTTCCTTTCCATTTTCTATGCAAAGTTTAATCGTTCGAACTTCCTTTGCCTATTTCAGTAACAATAATAACTACAAGCAAAACAATTGCTTTGCACACTATGTTTCTGTACCAAAATTATGCCAAATACTTCCGCTTTCAAAAATATGAGGATTATCAAAGAAAAGCTATTTGGAAAATACAAGACAACAAGAGTTGTGGATAGGATAGGTCAAACGATGAAGTATTTGTTATTTATTTGTTTCACTTATATTTCATGTCTTGTTTTCATGTAATTTCCAAGCTGATCTAGATAAAATTACTGCCTTCGCATCAAAATTCATATTCTCGTTACAGGAGATTTTTTTGTCAATGCCCAACTGAACGAACAAGCTGATATTTTGAACTTTTTCCATGTAATATTCTACTCCATCAAAGTTCCATTTTCGAGAATTCCCGTCGTTTTGCCTACTTATCGCCTTGTTGAATTACAAATTCGCCCGCGCGCGCGCGTTCTTAGAAGTAGGAATTGGAAATAGAAATGTGAAGAGGAAGGGGAAACTGGATAAGGAAATAAGGAGCCCCGGGCACAATCCGAGTCCGAGCCAAGTAGGGATTCAACACGTTTGCCCCCTTTTAGTCCTTGCATTTACTTCCTATTTTATCCAATCCGACATCATTCACTTTTCTCCATTCATACACACCTATTTATAATACCTCCATTTTCCATCTCATAATCATAATCAGCCATTTTCAATGCAGGTGCAAAAATATTGAGTCGAGAGCAGGAGTTTCCTTGGCCACGGCTTCTATTTTCTCAAGTAGAAGTTAGCCGAGTGTCTGTGTTCAAAATATGTCCTATTTTAGAATTCGTAAGTTTCTTGGAAAATCCATAATCTATCAAATTTGTAGTCATTTAGTTTGGAGTAAAATAGCGTTGATATAAAACGACGAATGTTCCGCAAGTAACCGGACTTTTGTCTAATTTTATTTCAACCTACACTCCTTCTTCGGATTTTTAGCGTCAAAACACCAACAAAATCAGGTTGCACTATTACGGCATTCGGCTTAACATTTTCGTATTTCATTTCATTACGTAAATTACTCTTGCGTATTTATAATTTCCACCAGAAAAATATTTTCGCGTTTTTTTCGAAATTTCAAAAATTCACCAATTTGTCGGATAAGCGAATTATGTGGGAGTACTGCATAGAAATGCCCTTAGGCTTAGGTAAGAATGAAATGGGTAAGAAAAAGGGCAAGAGGAAGGAGAGTGAACCTATGAAGGGCCTGCTTATTTGTGCGTGCATTATTCAGGATAAAAATACGTATCTATTGCAAATGGAAAACGGGGCGCGAAGAAGAAATGATGAAGTGGTGCAAAGAAAACTCGCAGTTCCTTATTGAAGATGAGGAGATGGAGAGAAAAAATTGCAAGAATAAGTTATACTCGAACACGAGTGCATTGCAGTGCTATCGTCATATTGAAGAAGTGCATATAGCCTTACTTGGATTTCAGAAGAAAACATCCAATTTTAGAATCTTTCAAGATGAAATTTCGACTTCATCATACATTTTAATCGAGAATCGCGTACTACAAATTCGAATGTTTAAAGATCTCAAATCAGACCTCCAATCAACAAACCCCGGGTCCCATTTGTTTGTTGCTTCATCACTTTCTCAATCTCAGATCCGGCATCTCTGTGATTCTTGACAAATGATCACTTCATTCCTACACTCCTATCAATTCTTCGACTCCTCTCAAGCTACAACTCAACTCATGTCTTCCCTTCACAACTCCTGTTCGCTTTTCAATCAGTTAAAGCCAAAATCTTGAGGCACGAAAATTTCTCAAATTTCCATGTCAGATTTCATTAACAGCCACCGAGGTTAACATCTTCTAGATTCTTAGAAAATTCATCCAGAGTTGATGCACAATAGTATTGATAAGGAGGAACAGAATTTTTCAAGAATCCAAGTTTTTCTCCTTCAAAGCCAACCTTCAAACATCTCGCTTCATAACATTTCCATCTCTCTTCCCTTTGCCTTCTAAAAATTACTACGGCTTTTTTCATCCAGTTTTTATCACAGCTAACTTAACTTCGTTTCCGTAATTCGCTTAAAATATCTGAACTTTACCTAGGCAACTCTGACTGCCTATAATCTCCTAATCGGAATTTGAACTCAACGTGCTGCTTCTATTTCCTTCCTCTGCCGTTTTTGCCGTCTGCTGTGTTGTCCATTCATGTGCATGAAAACTTTCCACGCTTACTCAAAGTTTCATTCTCAACCTCTGGACGACGTAGTTTCTGTTTTGTTTCAGATTTTTCTCGAATTTAAAAATAATCAAGTTCAGTAACAGCAAGCTTTTCCTTATTTTAAAAAATGTTTGAAATCTAAACCCTTGGACTTTGCTTTTGAAGTTTCAAAACATACAAAGGCAGGGCTTAAGCTAGACGCTCCATGCGGATACTTATGCCGAATTACAGAAATCGATTTGCGGACCATCTCAGTAGAAATTTTCAATCGAATTTTTGATTTCGCGTACTCCTTCAATCATTTTTCTCTTCGATTGAAACCCTTCCTAGATCTCTTTCGAATTCCAAGAGATTCCACTCAGATCACAAGCCCATTCAATTATCATCCATTCACAATTCGCATTCTCCTCTTTCATTTCACCTCGCCATTTGTTTTAATTCAAAATGTCTCAATTCTGCCGGTTCAATTATCGCTTTTCATTCCGCGGTGCGTTTTCTCATAAACTTTACACCGCTGCATCCATCACATCAAATGTCGATAGACGTTCTACATTCTCGCCGATTTTCTTGGAATGAGGCAAAGTTTCTCGAATTAACTTATCTCAAAATTTTCATTTAATTCAACATTCTGCTCTATAAATTGGTCTCGTGTATTTCACCAATTTGTACACACCATCAGCATTAAAGAAAAAAGACATGAGAAAATAGAATGAATTTTCGAAATGTTGTGATAGCATTTTGGTGGCAAAATGCAAGAAGTTTGATGGTAAACGTGAAATTATCAGGGGTGAGACGTCATGACGTTGATATGAGGAGTCAAGAATATTTTTCAAAGTCGCACTTCTTGATAATAATGATAACCTATCTTCTTACTCTCTTCTGTTTACGACCTCACAACTCAAATTCAGTAGAAAATCCCTCGAGTAAGGCGCAATTAGCCAAATTCGAACGTAAGAACATATAG